>JAWPHD010023440.1:0-22112 GCA_037043455.1 Cyrtodaria siliqua | reverse complement strand
GTGATACTAAAATTACGTCATTCATAGTTCAATGTAAATTTATGACAGTTATATAATAAATATTCTTACACATATATTCCGTTCTTCCACATATATATTCAGTTCTTACACATATATATTCCGTTCTTACACATATATATTCCGTTCTTATGCATATATATTCAGTTCTTACGCATATATATTCCGTTCTTACGCATATATATTCAGTTCTTACACATATATGTTAAGTTCTTACACATATATATTCACTTCTTACACATATATATTCCGTTCTTACACATATATATTCCGTTCTTACACATATATATTCCGTTCCTACACATATATATTCCGTTCTTACACATATATATTCCGTTCTTACGCATATATATTCAGTTCTAACGCATATATATTCAGTTCTTACGCATATATATTCAGTTCTTACACATATATATTCAGTTCTTACGCATATATATTCTGTTCTTACACATAAATATTCCGTTCTTACACGTATATATTCCGTTCTTACACATATATATTCCGTTCTTACACATATATATTCCGTTCTTACACATATATTCCGTTCTTACTCATATATATTCAGTTATTTTGCATATATATTCAGTTTTACGCATATATATTCAGTTCTTACACATATATATTCAGTTCTTAAACATATATATTCAGTTCTTACGCATATATATTCCGTTCTTAGACATATATATTCCGTTCTTACTCATATATATTCCGTTCTTACGCATATATATTTCGTTCTTACGCATATATGTTCAGTATTACGCATATATATTTAGTTCTTACGCGTATATATTCCTATCTTACACATATATATTCCGTTCTTACGCATATATATTCTTACACATATATTCCGTTTTTACACATATATATTCCGTTCTAACGCATATATATTCCGTTCTTACACATATATATTCCGTTTTTACACGTATAAATTCCGTTTTTACACATATACTCCGTTCTTACGCATATATATTCCGTTATTTTGCATATACATGTATATTCAGTTTTCGCATATATATTCAGTTCTTACGCATATATATATTCAGTTCTTACGCATATATATTCAGTTCTTACGCATATATATTCAGTTCTTAGGCATATATATTCAGTTCTTACACATATATAATTCAGTTCTTACGCATATATATTCTGTTCTTACACATATATATTCCGTTCTTACACGTATATATTCCGTTCTTACACATATATATTCCGTTCTTACACATATATATTCCGTTCTTACACATATATTCCGTTCTTACTCATATATATTCCGTTATTTTGCATATATATTCAGTTTTACGCATATATGTTCAATTCTTACGCATATATATTCAGTTCTTACACATATATATTCAGTTCTTACACATATATATTCAGTTCTTATGCATATATATTCCGTTCTATAGACATATATATTCCGTTCTTACGCATATATATTCAGTTCTTACACATATATATTCAGTTCTTACACATATATATTCAGTTGTTACACACATATATTCCGTTCTTACACATATATATTCCGTTCTTACACGTACATATTCCGTTCTTACGCATATATATTTCGTTCTTACGCATATATGTTCAGTATTACGCATATATATTCAGTTCTTACGCGTATATATTCCGTTCTTACACATATATATTCCGTTCTTACGCATATATATTCTTACACATATATTCCGTTCTTACACATATATATTCCGTTCTAACGCATATATATTCCGTTCTTACACATATATATTCAGTTCTTACACCATATATATTCAGTTCTTACACATATATATTCAGTTGTTACACATATATATTCCGTTCTTACACATATATATTCCGTTCTTACACGTACATATTCCGTTCTTACGCATATATATTTCGTTCTTACGCATATATGTTCAGTATTACGCATATATATTCAGTTCTTACGCGTATATATTCCGTTCTTACACATATATATTCCGTTCTTACGCATATATATTCTTACACATATATTCCGTTCTTACACATATATATTCCGTTCTAACGCATATATATTCCGTTCTTACACATATATATTCCGTTCTTACACGTATATATTCCGTTCTTACACATATATATTCCGTTTATACACATATATATTCCGTTCTTAGACATATATATTACATTCTTACGCATATATATTCAGTTCTTACACATATATATTCAGTTCTTACACATATATATTCCGTTCTTACGCATATATATTCCGTTCTTACGCACATATATTCGTTCTGACGCATATATATTGAGTTATTACGCATATATATTCGTTCTTACCATATATATTCGTCTACATATATTTCCGTTCTTACACATATATATTCCGTTCTTTCGAATTATATATTCATTTCGATATATTCAGTCTTACGCATATATCAGTTCTTACGCATATATCGTTCTTACCATATATATTCCGTTCTTACGCAATATTCATATATCGTTCTTACACTTATTCAGTCTTACAATATATTCAGTTCTTACACATATATTCGTTCTTCAGTTCTTACACATATATTCTTAAGCATATATTCGTTCTTACATATATATTCCGTTCTTACACATATATATTCCGTTCTTACACATATATATTCCGTTCTTACACAATATATTCTAATTCCGTTCTTACATATATATTCCGTTCTTACACATATATATTCCGTTCTTACACATATATATTCCGTTCTTACGACATATATATTCAGTTCTTACACATATATATTCCGTTCTTACACATATATATTCCGTTCTTACACATATATATTCCGTTCTTACACATATATATTCCGTTCTTACACATATATATTCCGTTCTTACACATATATTCCGTTCTTCATATATATTCAGTTTTGCATATATTCAGTTTACGCATATATATTCAATTCTTACGCATATATATTCAGTTCTTACACATATATATTCAGTTCTTAAACATATATATTCAGTTCTTACGCATATATATTCCGTTCTTAGACATATATATTCCGTTCTTACTCATATATATTCTTACACATATATTCCGTTCTTACACATATATATTCAGTTCTTACACATATATATTCAGTTCTTACACATATATATTCAGTTTTTACACATATATATTCCGTTCTTACACATATATATTCCGTTCTTACACGTACATATTCCGTTCTTACGCATATATATTTCGTTCTTACGCATATATGTTCAGTATTACGCATATATATTCAGTTCTTACGCGTATATATTCCTATCTTACACATATATATTTCGTTCTTACGCATATATATTCTTACACATATATTCCGTTCTTACACATATATATTCCGTTCTAACGCATATATATTCCGTTCTTACACATATATATTCCGTTCTTACACGTATATATTCCGTTCTTACACATATACTACGTTCTTACGCATATATATTCCGTTATTTTGCATATATATTCAGTTTTCGCATATATATTCAGTTCTTACGCATATATATATTCAGTTCTTACGCATATATATTCAGTTCTTACGCATATATATTCAGTTCTTACGCATATATATTCAGTTCTTACACATATATATTCAGTTCTTACGCAGATATATTCTGTTCTTACACATATATATTCCGTTCTTACACGTATATATTCCGTTCTTACACATATATATTCCGTTCTTACACATATATATTCCGTTCTTACACATAGATTCCGTTCTTACTCATATATATTCCGTTATTTTGCATATATATTCAGTTTTACCCATATATGTTCAATTCTTACGCATATATATTCAGTTCTTACACATATATATTCAGTTCTTACACATATATATTCAGTTCTTATGCATATATATTCCGTTCTTAGACATATATATTCCGTTCTTACGCATATATATTCAGTTCTTACACATATATATTCAGTTCTTACACATATATATTCAGTTGTTACACATATATATTTCGCTCTTACACATATATATTCCGTTCTACACGTACATATTCCGTTCTTACGCATATATATTTCGTTCTTACGCATATATGTTCAGTATTACGCATATATATTCAGTTCTTACGCGTATATATTCCGTTCTTACACATATATGTTCCGTTCTTACGCATATATATTCTTACACATATATTCCGTTCTTACACATATATATTCCGTTCTAACGCATATATATTCCGTTCTTACACATATATATTCCGTTTATACACATATATATTCCGTTCTTAGACATATATATTCCGTTCTTACGCATATATATTCAGTTCTTACACATATATATTCAGTTCTTACACATATATATTCCGTTCTTACGCATATATATTCCGTTCTTACGCACATATATTCCGTTCTGACGCATATATATTCAGTTCTTACGCATATATATTCAGTTCTTACGCATCTATATTTAGTACTTACGCATACATACTGAGTGCGTACGCATATATATTCAGTTCTTTAGCATATATAATCCGTTCTTACGCATATATATTCAGTTCTTACGCATATATATTCAGTTCTTATTCATATATGTTCAGTTCTTACGCATATATGTTCAGTTCTTACACATATACTTTCAGTTCTTAAGCATATATGTTCAGTTCTTACGCATATATATTCAGTTCTTACGCATATATATTCAATTCTTACGCATATATTCAGTTCTTACACATATATATTCAGTTCTTACGCATATATATTCCGTTCTTACACATAAATATTCCGTTTTTACGCATATATATTCTTACACATATATTCCGTTCTTACACATATATATTCAGTTCTTACACATATATATTCCGTTCTTACACATATATATTCCGTTCTTATGCATATATATTCAGTTCTTACGCATATATATTCCGTTCTTACGCATATATATTCAGTTCTTACACATATATGTTCCGTTCTCTACACATATATATTCACTTCTTACACATATATATTCCGTTCTTACACATATATATATTCCGTTCTTACACATATATATTCCGTTCCTACACATATATATTCCGTTCTTACACATATATATTCCGTTCTTACACATATATATTCCGTTCTTACGCATATATATTCAGTTCTTACGCATATATATTCAGTTCTTACGCATATATATTCAGTTCTTACACATATATATTCAGTTCTTACGCATATATATTCTGTTCTTACACATATATATTCCGTTCTTACACGTATATATTCCGTTCTTACACATATATATTCCGTTCTTACACATATATATTCCGTTCTTACACATATATTCCGTTCTTACTCATATATATTCAGTTATTTTGCATATATATTCAGTTTTACGCATATATATTCAATTCTTACGCATATATATTCAGTTCTTACACATATATATTCAGTTCCTACACATATATATTCAGTTCTTACGCATATATATTCCTTTCTTAGACATATATATTCCGTTCTTACGCATATATATTCAGTTCTTACACATATATATTCAGTTCTTACACATATATATTCAGTTGTTAAACATATATATTCCGTTCTTACACATATATATTCCGTTCTTACACGTACATATTCCGTTCTTACGCATTATATTTCGTTCTTACGCATATATGTTCAGTATTACGCATATATATTCAGTTCTTACGCGTATATATTCCGTTCTTACACATATATATTCGGTTCTTACGCATATATATTCTTACACATATATTCCGTTCTTACACATATATATTCCGTTCTAACGCATATATATTCCGTTCTTACACATATATATTCTGTTCTTACACGTATATATTCCGTTCTTACACATATATATTACGTTTATACACATATAAATTCCGTTCTTAGACATATATATTCCGTTCTTACGCAAATATATTCAGTTCTTACACATATATATTCAGTTCTTACACATATATATTCCGTTCTTACGCATATATATTCCGTTCTTACGCAAATATATTCAGTTCTTACACATATATATTCAGTTCTTACACATATATATTCCGTTCTTACGCATATATATTCCGTTCTTACGCACATATATTCCGTTCTGACGCATATATATTCAGTTCTTACGCATATATATTCAGTTCTTACGCATATATATTCAGTACTTACGCATACATACTGAGTGCGTTCGCATATATATTCAGTTCTTTCGCATATATAATCCGTTCTTACGCATATATATTCAGTTCTTACGCATATATATTCAGTTCTTATGCATATATTTTCAGTTCTTACGCATATATGTTCAGTTCTTACACATATACTTTCAGTTCTTAAGCATATATGATCAGTTCTTACGCATATATATTCAGTTCTTACGCATATATATTGAATTCTAATGCATATATTCCGTTCTTACGCATATATATTCCGTTCTTACACATATATGATCCGTTCTTACATATATTTTCCGTTCTTACGCATACATATTCCATTCTTTCGAATATATATTCAATTTTACGCATATATATTCAGTTCTTACACATATATATTCAGTTCTTACGCATATATATTCCGTTCTTACACATAAATATTCCGTTCTTACGCATATATATTCTTACACATATATTCCGTTCTTACACATATATATTCAGTTCTTACACATATATATTCCGTTCTTACACATATATATTCCGTTCTTATGCATATATATTCAGTTCTTACGCATATATATTCAGTTCTTACGCATATATGTTCCGTTCTTACACATATATATTCACTTCTTACACATATATATTCCGTTCTTACACATATATATTCCGTTCTTACACATATATATTCCGTTCCTACACATATATATTCCGTTCTTACACATATATATTCCGTTCTTACACATACATATTCCGTTCTTACGCATATATATTCAGTTCTTACGCATATATATTCAGTTCTTACGCATATATATTCAGTTCTTACACATATATATTCAGTTTTACGCATATATATTCAGTTCTTACGCATATATATTCAGTTCTTAAGCATATATATTCAGTTCGTACGCATATATTCAGTTCTTACGCATATATATTCAGTTCTTACGCATATATATTTAGTTCTTACGCATATATATTCAGTTCTTACACATATATATTCAGTTCTTACACATATAAATTCAGTTCTTACACATATATATTCCGTTCTTACACATATATATTCCGTTCTTACACATACATATTCCGTTCTTACACATATATATTCAGTACTTACGCATACATACTGAGTGCGTACGCATATATATTCAGTTCTTTCGCATATATAATCCGTTCTTACGCATATATATTCAGTTCTTACGCATATATATTCAGTGCTTACGCATATATTTTCAGTTCGTATGCATATATGTTCAGTTCTTACGCATATATGTTCAGTTCTTACACATATACTTTCAGTTCTTAAGCATATATGTTCAGTTCTTAAGCATATATATTCAGTTCTTACGCATATATATTGAATTCTTATGCATATATTCAGTTCTTACGCATATATATTCCGTTCTTACACATATATATTCCGTTCTTACATATATTTTCCGTTCTTACGCATATATATTCCATTCTTTCGAATATATATTCAATTTTACGCATATATATTCAGTTCTTACGCATATATATTCAGTTCTTACACATATATATTCAGTTCTTACGCATATATATTCAGTTCTTACGCATATATATTCAGTTCTTACGCATATATATTCAGTTCTTACACATATATATTCAGTTCTTACGCATATATATTCAGTTCTTACGCATATATATTCTGTTCTTACACATATATATTCCGTTCTTACACATATATATTCCGTTCTTACACATACATATTCCGTTCTTACACATATATATTCCGTTCTAACACATATATATTCCGTTATTACGCATATATGTTCAGTTCTTACGCATATATATTTCGTTCTTACGCATATTTATCCAGTTATTTTGCATATATATTCCGTTCTTACACATATATATTCCGTTCTTACACATATATATTCCGTTCTTACGCATATATATTTCGTTCTTACGCATATATATTCCATTCTTAGGCATATATATTCAGTTCTTACACATATGTATTCCGTTCGTAAGCATATATATTCTTACACATATATACCGTTCTTACACATATATATTCCGTTATTACACATATATATTCCGTTCTAACGCATATATATACCGTTCTTACACATATATATTCCGTTCTTACACATATATATTCCGTTTTTACACGTATATATTCCATTCTTACACATATATATTCCGTTCTTACGCATATATATTCAGTTTTTACGCATATATATTCAGTTCTTACGCATATATATTCAGTTCTTACGCATATATGTTCAGTTCATACGCATATATATTCAGTTTTTACGCATATATATTCAGTTCTTACGCATATATATTCAGTTTTACGCATATATATTCTTACATATATATTCCGTTCTTACACATATATATTCAGTTCTTACACATATATATTCCGTTCTTACGCATATATATTCCGTTCTTACGCACATATATTCCGTTCTGACGGATATACATTTAGTTCTTACGCATATATATTCAGTTCTTACAAATATATATTCAGTACTTACGTATACATACTGAATGCGTACGCATATATATTCAGTTCTTTCGCATATATAATCCGTTCTTACGCATATATATTCCGTTCTTACCGCATATATATTCAGTTCTTATGCATATATGTTCAGTTCTTACGCATATATGTTCAGTTCTTACACATATATTATCAGTTCTTACGCATATATGTTCAGTTCTTACGCATATATATTCAGTTTTTACGCATATATATTCAATTCTTACGCATATATATTCAGTTCTTACGCATATATTTTCAGTTCTTATGCATATATGTTCAGTTCTTACGCATATATGTTCAGTTCTTACACATATACTTTCAGTTCTTAAGCATATATGTTGAGTTCTGACGCATATATATTCAGTTCTTAAGCATATATATTGAATTATTATGCATATATTCAGTTCTTACGCATATATATTCCGTTCTTACACATATATATGACGTTCTTACATATATTTTCCGTTCTTACGCATATATATTCCATTCTTTCGAATATATATTCAATTTTACGCATATATATTCAGTTCTTACGCATATATATTCAGTTTTTACACATATATATTCAGTTATTACGCATATATATTCAGTTCTTAAGCATATATATTCAGTTCTAACACATATATATTCCGTTCTTACGCATATATATTCCGTTCTTACGCACATATATTCCGTTCTGACGCATATACATTTAGTTCTTACGCATATATATTCAGTTCTTACAAATATATATTCAGTACTTACGTATACATATTGAATCCGTACGCATATATATTCAGTTCTTTCGCATATATAATCCGTTCTTACGCATATATATTCAGTTCTTACCGCATATATATTCAGTTCTTATGCATATATGTTCAGTTCTTACGCATATATGTTCAGTTCTTACACATATATTATCAGTTCTTACGCATATATATTCATTTTTTTCGCATATATATTCAGTTCTTAAGCATATATATTCAGTTCTTACGCATATATGTTCAGTTCTTACGCATATATATTCAG
This sequence comes from Cyrtodaria siliqua, assembly GCA_037043455.1. Classification (NCBI taxonomy): domain Eukaryota; kingdom Metazoa; phylum Mollusca; class Bivalvia; order Adapedonta; family Hiatellidae; genus Cyrtodaria; species Cyrtodaria siliqua. The sequence goes on along the minus strand of JAWPHD010023440.1, from coordinate 12,502 downwards.
TTTTACGCATATTTTCTCAGTTCTTACACATATATATTCCGTTCTTACACATATATATGCCGTTCTTACGCATATATATTCCGTTCTTACACATATATATTCCGTTCTTACGCATATATATTCCGTTCTTACGCATATATATTCCGTTCTTACACATATATATTTCGTTCTTACACATATATATTCCGTGCTTACGCATATATATTCAGTTCTTAAGCATATATATTCAGTTCATACGCATACATATTTAGTTCTGACGCACATATATTCAGTTCTTACGCATATATATTCAGTTCTTACGCATATATATTCAGTTCTTACACATATATATTCCGTTCTTACACATATATATTCCGTGCTTACGCATATATATTCAGTTCTTAAGCATATATATTCAGTTCTTACGCATACATATTCAGTTCTGACGCACATATATTCAGTTCTTACGCATATATATTCAGTTCTTACGCATATATATTCAGTTCTTACACATATATATTCCGTTCTTACACATATATATTCAGTTCTTACGCCTATATATTCAGTTCTTACGCATATATATTCAGTTCTTACGCATATATGTTCAGTTCTTACGCATATATATTCAGTTCTTTCGCATATATATTCAGTTCTTACACATATATATTCCGCTATTACACATATATATTCCGTTCCTACACATATATATTCCGTTCTAACACATATATATTATGTTCTTACACATATATATTCCGTTCTTACACATATATATTCCGTTCTTACACATATATATTCCGTTCTTACGCATATATATTCCGTTCTTACGCATATATATTCCGTTCTTACGCATATATACTCCGTTGTTACGCATATATATTCAGTTCTTACGCATATATATTTAGTTCTTACGCATATATGTTCAGTTCTTACGCATATATATTCAGTTCTTACGCATATATATTCATTCAGTTTTATAGGTTATTGCATTTGTATGGCTAAATATTACTTGGAATGAGTTGTTTTGGCAAAGGACGACGAGCTTGCGAGTCGTCCTGCGCCAAAACAACGAGTTCCAAGTAATATTTATGCATACAAATTCAATAACCTTTTTATTGTATACTTTCATATTGTTTTTGATCAATGTTAATTGTATGACTATTACTTTTCATTGTATTTGTGTTATTTTTTATAGCTTTTGATGGAATTCATATCTTGCCATTCAGTTTCATTTTGTGTGGATGGTTATTTTGCGCGAAAACGACGTCGACATCGGATGACGTCATTAAAAACATCAAGGGATTTTCTGAAGTTTGTTTACCATTCGATAACGTTAAAAACAGTGGGTGAGTGACCATTTGAATTATTTTATCAATTTTTGCCATAAAAGGTTGTAAACAAAATCGTATTTTTTTGTTGACACTATAGGAAGGATTCAGTTATTTTAATTTGAAAGTAGTTCCTTATTTCTATTTCGCGACTCTTAGCAAGCACGAGCAAAAGTTCCCGTGCAATATCAATGCGTGCAATATCGTAGAATATTGCACGCTTAGCTCAATGCAAACTAAACGGGACAATATGAAAGTATACAATAATTACGCATATATGTTCAGTTCTTATGCATATATATTCAGTTTCTTACGCATATATGTTCAGTTCTTACGCGTATATATTCAGTTCGTATGCATATATGTTCAGTTCTTACGCAAATATGTTCAGTTCTTACGCATATATGTTCTGTTCTTACGCATATATATTCAGTTATTACGCATATATATTCATTCAGTTCTTACGAATATATGTTCAGTTCTTACGCATATATATTCAGTTCTTACGCATATATGTTCAGTTCTTACGCATATATTGAGTTCTTACGCATATATATTCAGTTCTTACGCATATATGTTCCGTTCTTACGCATATATATTCCGTTCTTACGCATATATCTTCCGTTCTTACGCATATATTTTCAATTCTTACGCATATATATTCAGTACTTAAGCATTTATGTTCAGTTCTTACGCATATATGTTCAGTTCTTACGCATATATATTCAGTTCTTACGCATATATATTCAGTTCTTACGCATATATATTCAGTTCTTACACATATATATTCAGTTGTTACACATATATATTCCGTTCTTACACATATATATTCAGTTCTTACACGTTTATATTCCATTCTTACGCATATATATTCCGTTCTTACGCATATATATTCCGTTCTTACGCATATATATTCAGTTTTACGCATATATATTCAGTTCTTTCTGATATATATTCAGTTCTTACACTTATATATTCAGTTCTTACACATATATATTCAGTTCTTACGCATATATATTCAGTTCTTACACATATATGTTCAGTTCTTACGCATTCATATTCAGTTCTTACGCATATATGTTCAGTTCTTACGCATATATATTCAGTTCTAACGCATATATATTCCGTTCTTACGCATATATATTCTTACACATATATTCCGTTCTTACACATATATATTCCGTCCTTACACATATATATTCCGTTCTTACACATATATATTCCGTTCTTACACATATATATTCCGTTCTTACAAATATATATTCCGTTCTTACAGATATATATTCCGTTCTTACACATATATATTCCGTTCTTACGCATATATATTCAGTTGTTATGCATATATATTCAGTTCTTACGCATATATATTCAGTTCTTACACATATATATTCAGTTTTAAGCATATATATTCAGTTCTTACGCATATATATACAGTTCTTACGCATATATATTAAGTTCTTACGCATATATATTCAGTTCTTTTGCATAAATATTCAGTTCTTACGCATATATTTTCAGTTCTTACGCATATATATTCAGTTCTTACGCATATATATTCCGTTCTTACACATACATATTCCGTTCTTACACGTATATATTCCGTTCTTACACATATATATTCCGTTCTTACACCTACATATTCCGTTCTTACGCATATATATTCCGTTCTTACGCATATATGTTCAGTATTACGCATATATATTCAGTTCTTACGCGTATATATTCAGTTCTTACACATATATGTTCAGTTCTTACGCATATATATTCAGTTCTTACGCATATATGTTCAGTTCTTACGCATATATATTCAGTTCTTACGCATATATATTCCGTTCTTACACATATATATTCCGTTCTTACGCATATATATTCTTACACATATATTCCGTTCTTACACATATATATTCCGTCCTTACACATATATATTCCGTTCTTACACATATATATTCCGTTCTTACACATATATATTCCGTTCTTACAAATATATATTCCGTTCTTACAGATATATATTCCGTTCTTACACATATATATTCCGTTCTTACGCATATATATTCAGTTGTTACGCATATATATTCAGTTCTTACGCATATATATTCAGTTCTTACACATATATATTCAGTTTTAAGCATATATATTCAGTTCTTACATATATATATATACAGTTCTTACGCATATATATTCAGTTCTTACGCATATATATTCAGCTCTTTTGCATAAATATTCAGTTCTTACGCATATATATTCAGTTCTTACGCATATATATTCTGTTCTTACGCATATATATTCCGTTCTTACACATACATATTCCGTTCTTACACGTATATATTCCGTTCTTACACATATATATTCCGTTCTTACACATATAGTCCGTTCTTACGCATATATATTCAGTTCTTACGCATATATATTCAGTTCTTACACATATATATTCCGTTCTTACACATATATATTCAGTTCTTACGCCTATATATTCAGTTCTTACGCATATATATTCAGTTCTTACGCATATATGTTCAGTTCTTACGCATATATATTCAGTTCTTTCGCATATATATTCAGTTCTTACACATATATATTCCGCTATTACACATATATATTCCGTTCCTACACATATATATTCCGTTCTAACACATATATATTATGTTCTTACACATATATATTCCGTTCTTACACATATATATTCCGTTCTTACACATATATATTCCGTTCTTACGCATATATATTCCGTTCTTACGCATATATATTCCGTTCTTACGCATATATACTCCGTTGTTACGCATATATATTCAGTTCTTACGCATATATATTTAGTTCTTACGCATATATGTTCAGTTCTTACGCATATATATTCAGTTCTTACGCATATATATTCATTCAGTTCTATAGGTTATTGCATTTGTATGGCTAAATATTACTTGGAACGAGTTGTTTTGGCAAAGGACGACGAGCTTGCGAGTCGTCCTGCGCCAAAACAACGAGTTCCAAGTAATATTTAGCCATACAAATTCAATAACCTTTTTATTGTATACTTTCATATTGTTTTTGATCAATGTTAATTGTATGACTATTACTTTTCATTGTATTTGTGCTATTTTTTATAGCTTTTGATGGAATTCAAATCTTGCCATTCAGTTTCATTTTGTGTGGATGGTTATTTTGCGCGAAAACGACGTCGACGTCGGATGACGTCATTAAAAACATCAAGGGATTTTCTGAAGTTTGTTTACCATTCGATAACGTTAAAAACAGTGGGTGAGTGACCATTTGAATTATTTTATCAATTTTTGCCATAAAAGGTTGTAAAAAAAATCGTATTTTTTTGCTGACACTATAGGAAGGATTCAGTTATTTTAATTTGAAAGTAGTTCCTTATTTCTATTTCGCGACTCTTAGCAAGCACGAGCAAAAGTTCCCGTGCAATATCAATGCGTGCAATATCGTAGAATATTGCACGCTTAGCTCAATGCAAACTAAACGGGACAATATGAAAGTATACAATAATTACGCATATATGTTCAGTTCTTATGCATATATATTCAGTTTCTTACGCATATATGTTCAGTTCTTACGCGTATATATTCAGTTCGTATGCATATATGTTCAGTTCTTACGCAAATATGTTCAGTTCTTACGCATATATGTTCTGTTCTTACGCATATATATTCAGTTATTACGCATATATATTCATTCAGTTCTTACGAATATATGTTCAGTTCTTACGCATATATATTGAGTTCTTACGCATATATGTTCAGTTTTTACGCATATATTGAGTTCTTACGCATATATATTCAGTTCTTACGCATATATGTTCCGTTCTTACGCATATATATTCCGTTCTTACGCATATATCTTCCGTTCTTACGCATATATTTTCAATTCTTACGCATATATATTCAGTACTTAAGCATTTATGTTCAGTTCTTACGCATATATGTTCAGTTCTTACGCATATATATTCAGTTCTTACGCATATATATTCAGTTCTTACACATATATATTCAGTTGTTACACATATATATTCCGTTCTTACACATATATATTCCGTTCTTGCACGTACATATACCGTTCTTACACATATATATTCCGTTCTTACACATATATATTCCGTTCTTACGCATATATATTCAGTTCTTACGCATATATATTCAGTTCTTACAAATATATATTCAGTTCTTACACATATATATTCCGTTATTACGCATATTTATTCCGTTCTTACGCATATATATTCCGTTCTTACGCATATATATTCCGTTCTTACGCATATATATTCAGTTCTTACGCATATATATTCCGTTCTTACGCATATATATTCAGTTCTTACGCATATATATTCCGTTCTAACGCATATATATTCAGTTCTTACTCATATATATTCAGTTCTTACGCATATATATTCAGTTTTACGCATATATATTCTTACATATATATTCCGTTCTTACACATATATATTCAGTTCTTACACGTATATATTCCATTCTTACGCATATATATTCCGTTCTTACGCATATATATTCCGTTCTTACGCATATATATTCAGTTTTACGCATATATATTCAGTTCTTACTGATATATATTCAGTTCTTACACTTATATATTCAGTTCTTACACATATATATTCAGTTCTTACGCATATATATTCAGTTCTTACACATATATGTTCAGTTCTTACGCATATATATTCAGTTCTTACGCATATATGTTCAGTTCTTACGCATATATATTCAGTTCTTACGCATATATATTCCGTTCTTACACATATATATTCCGTTCTAACGCATATATATTCTTACACATATATTCCGTTCTTACACATATATATTCCGTCCTTACACATATATATTCCGTTCTTACACATATATATTCCGTTCTTACACATATATATTCCGTTCTTACAAATATATATTCCGTTCTTACAGATATATATTTCGTTCTTACACATATATATTCCGTTCTTACGCATATATATTCAGTTGTTATGCATATATATTCAGTTCTTACGCATATATATTCAGTTCTTACACATATATATTCAGTTTTAAGCATATTTATTCAGTTCTTACGCATATATATACAGTTCTTACGCATATATATTAAGTTCTTACGCATATATATTCAGTTCTTTTGCATAAATATTCAGTTCTTACGCATATATATTCAGTTCTTACGCATATATATTCAGTTCTTACGCATATATATTCCGTTCTTACACATACATATTCCGTTCTTACACGTATATATTCCGTTCTTACACATATATATTCCGTTCTTACACATATAGTCCGTTCTTATGCATAAATATTCTATTATTTTGCATATATATTCAGTTTTACGCATATATATTTAGTTCTTACGCATATATATTCAGTTCTTATACATATATATTCAATTTTTACACATATATATTCGGTTCTTACGCATATATATTCCGTTCTTAGACATATATATTCCGTTCTTACGCATATATATTCAGTTCTTACACATATATATTCAGCTCTTACACATATATATTCAGTTGTTACACATATATATTCCGTTCTTAGACATATATATTCCGTTCTTACACGTACATATTCCGTTCTTACGCATATATATTCCGTTCTTACGCATATATGTTCAGTATTACGCATATATATTCAGTTCTTACGCGTATATATTCAGTTCTTACACATATATGTTCAGTTCTTACGCATATATATTCAGTTCTTACGCATATATGTTCAGTTCTTACGCATATATATTCAGTTCTTACGCATATATATTCCGTTCTTACACATATATGTTCAGTTCTTACGCATATATATTCAGTTCTTACGCATATATGTTCAGTTCTTACGCATATATATTCAGTTCTTACGCATATATATTCCGTTCTTACACATATATATTCCGTTCTTACGCATATATATTCTTACACATATATTCCGTTCTTACACATATATATTCCGTCCTTACACATATATATTCCGTTCTTACACATATATATTCCGTTCTTACACATATATATTCCGTTCTTACAAATATATATTCCGTTCTTACAAATATATATTCCGTTCTTACACATATATATTCCGTTCTTACGCATATATATTCAGTTGTTACGCATATATATTCAGTTCTTACGCATATATATTCAGTTCTTACACATATATATTCAGTTTTAAGCATATATATTCAGTTCTTACGCATATATATACAGTTCTTACGCATATATATTCAGTTCTTACGCATATATATTCAGCTCTTTTGCATAAATATTCAGTTCTTACGCATATATATTCAGTTCTTACGCATATATATTCAGTTCTTACGCATATATATTCCGTTCTTACACATACATATTCCGTTCTTACACGTATATATTCCGTTCTTACACATATATATTCCGTTCTTACACATATAGTCCGTTCTTATGCATAAATATTCCGTTATTTTGCATATATATTCAGTTTTACGCATATGTATTCAGTTCTTACGCATATATATTCAGTTCTTACACATATATATTCAATTTTTACACATATATATTCGGTTCTTACGCATATATATTCCGTTCTTAGACATATATATTCCGTTCTTACGCATATATATTCAGTTCTTACATATATATATTCAGTTCTTACACATATATATTCAGTTGTTACACATATATATTCCGTTCTTAGACATATATATTCCGTTCTTACACGTACATATTCCGTTCTTACGCATATATATTCCGTTCTTACGCATATATGTTCAGTATTACGCATATATATTCAGTTCTTACGCGTATATATTCCGTTCTTACACATAAATATTCCGTTCTTACGCATATATATTCTTACACATATATTCCGTTCTTACACATATATATTCCGTTCTAACGCATAGATATTCCGTTCTTACACATATATATTCCGTTCTTACACGTCGATATTCCGTTCTTACACATATATATTCCGTTTATACACATATATATTCCGTTCTTACACATATATATTCTGTTCTTACACAAATATATTCCGTTCTTACACGTATATATTCCGTTGTACATATATATATTCCGTTCTTACACATATATATTCCGTTCTTACATATATTTTCCGTTCTTACGCATATATATTCTGTTCTTTCGCATATATATTCAGTTCTTACGCATATATATTCAGTTCTTACACATATATATTCAGTTCTTACACATATATATTCAGTTCTTACGCATATATATTCCGTTCTTAGACATATATATTCCGTTCTTACGCATATATATTCAGTTCTTACACATATATATTCAGTTCTTACACATATATATTCAGTTGTTACACATATATATTCCGTTCTTACACATATATATTCCGTTCTTACACGTACATATTCCATTCTTACGCATATATATTCCGTTCTTACGCATATATGTTCAGTGTAACGCATATATGTTCAGTTCTTACGCATATATATTCCGTTCCTACACATATATATTCCGTTCTTACGCATATATATTCTTACACATATATTCCTTTCTTACAAATATATATTCCGTTCTTACACATATATATTCCGTTCTAACGCATATATATTCCGTTCTTACACATATATATATTTCGTTCTTACACGTATATATTCCGTTCTTACACATATATTCCGTTTATACACATATATATTCCGTTCTTACAAATATATTATCTGTTCTTACACATATATATTCGTTCTTACACGTATATATTCCGTTCTTACATATATATATTCCGTTCTTACACATATATATTCCGTTCTTACATATATTTTCCGTTCTTACGCATATATATTCCGTTCTTTCGCAAATATATTCAATTTTACGCATATATATTCAGTTCTTACGCATATATATATCCAGTTCTTACACATATATATTCAGTTCTTACACATATATATTCAGTTCTTACGCATATATATTCCGTTCTTACACATATATATTCCGTTCTTACGCATATATATTCTTACACATATATTCCGTTATTACACATATATATTCAGTTCTTACACATATATATTCCGTTCTTACAAATATATATTTTGTTCTTACGCATATATATTCAGTTCTTACGCATATATATTCCGTTCTTACGCATATATTATCAGTTCTTACACATATATATTCAGTTCTTACAGATATATATTCACTTCTTACACATATATATTCCGTTCTTACACATATATTTTCCGTTCTTACACATATATATTCCGTTCTTATACATATATATTCCATTCTTACACATATATATTCCGTTCTTACGCATATATATTCAGTTCTTACGCATATATATTCAGTTCTTACGCATATATATTCTTACACATATATTCCGTTCTTACATATATATATTCAGTTCTTTCACATATATATTCCGTTCTTACACATATATATTCCGTTCTTACGCATATGTATTCAGTTCTTACGCATATATATTCCGTTCTTACGCATATATTATCAGTTCTTACACATATATATTCAGTTCTTACACATATATATTCTCTTCTTACACATATATATTCCGTTCTTACACATATATATTACGTTCTTACACATATATATTCCGTTCTAACGCAATATATTCCGTTCTTACACATATATATTCCGTTCTTACACGTATATATTCCGTTCTTACTCATATATATTCCGTTCTTACACATATATATTCCGTTTATACACATATATATTCCGTTCTTACACATATATTATCTGTTCTTACACATATATATTCCGTTCTTACACGTATATATTCCGTTCTTACATTTATATATTCCGTTCTTACACATATATATTCCGTTCTTACATATATTTTCCGTTCTTACGCATATATATTCCGTTCTTTCGCAAATATATTCAATTTTACGCATATATATTCAGTTCTTACGCATATATATCCAGTTCTTACACATATATATTCAGTTCTTACACATATATATTCAGTTCTTACGCATATATATTCCGTTCTTACACATATATATTCCGTTATTACACATATATATTCAGTTCTTACACATATATATTCAGTTTTACGCATATATATTCAGTTCTTACGCATATATATTCAGTTCTTACACATATATATTCAATTTTTACACATATATATTCGGTCCTTACGCATATATATTCCGTTCTTAGACATATATATTCCATTCTTACGCATATATATTCAGTTCTTACATATATATATTCAGTTCTTACACATATATATTCAGTTGTTACACATATATATTCCGTTCTTAGACATATATATTCCGTTCTTACACGTACATATTCCGTTCTTACGCATATATATTCCGTTCTTACGCATATATGTTCAGTATTACGCATATATATTCAGTTCTTACGCGTATATATTCCGTTCTTACACATAAATATTCCGTTCTTACGCATATATATTCTTACACATATATTCCGTTCTTACACATATATATTCCGTTCTAACGCATAGATATTCCGTTCTTACACATATATATTCCGTTCTTACACGTCGATATTCCGTTCTTACACATATATATTCCGTTTATACACATATATATTCCGTTCTTACACATATATATTCTGTTCTTACACAAATATATTCCGTTCTTACACGTATATATTCCGTTGTACATATATATATTCCGTTCTTACACATATATATTCCGTTCTTACATATATTTTCCGTTCTTACGCATATATATTCTGTTCTTTCGCATATATATTCAGTTCTTACGCATATATATTCAGTTCTTACACATATATATTCAGTTCTTACGCATATATATTCCGTTCTTAGACATATATATTCCGTTCTTACGCATATATATTCAGTTCTTACACATATATATTCAGTTCTTACACATATATATTCAGTTGTTACACATATATATTCCGTTCTTACACATATATATTCCGTTCTTACACGTACATATTCCATTCTTACGCATATATATTCCGTTCTTACGCATATATGTTCAGTGTAACGCATATATGTTCAGTTCTTACGCATATATATTCCGTTCCTACACATATATATTCCGTTCTTACGCATATATATTCTTACACATATATTCCTTTCTTACAAATATATATTCCGTTCTTACACATATATATTCCGTTCTAACGCATATATATTCCGTTCTTACACATATATATTTCGTTCTTACACGTATATATCCGTTCTTACACATATATTCCGTTTATACACATATATATTCCGTTCTTACAAATATATTATCTGTTCTTACACATATATATTCCGTTCTTACACGTATATATTCCGTTCTTACATATATATATTCCGTTCTTACACATATATATTCCGTTCTTACATATATTTTCCGTTCTTACGCATATATATTCCGTTCTTTCGCAAATATATTCAATTTTACGCATATATATTCAGTTCTTACGCATATATATCCAGTTCTTACACATATATATTCAGTTCTTACACATATATATTCAGTTCTTACGCATATATATTCCGTTCTTACACATATATATTCCGTTCTTACGCATATATATTCTTACACATATATTCCGTTATTACACATATATATTCAGTTCTTACACATATATGTTCCGTTCTTACGCATATATATTCAGTTCTTACACATATATATTCAGTTCTTACACATATATATTTAGTTATTACGCATATATATTCCTTTCGTAAGCATATAAATTCAGTTCTTACGCATATATATTCAGTTATTACGCATATATATTCAGTTCTTAGGCATATATATTCAGTTCTTACACATATATATTCAGTTCTTACACATATATATTCAATTCTACGCATATATATTCAATTCTTACACATATATATGCAGTTCTTACACAAATGTATTCAGTTCTTACACATATATATTCAATTCTTACACATATATTCCGATTTTACGCATATATATTAAGTTCTTACGCATATATATTCAGTTCTTACACATATATATTCAGCTCTTACACATATATATTCAGTTCTTACACATATATATTCAGTTCTTACACATATATATTCAGTTCTACACATATATATTCAGTTCTTACACGTATATATTCAGTTCTTACACATATATATTCCGTTCTTACGCATATATATTTCGTTCTAACACATATATATTCAGTTCTTACACATATATATTCAGTTCTTACACATATATATTCCGTTCTTACACATATATATTCAGTTCTTATACATATATATTCAGTTCTTACACATATA
>JAWPHD010023439.1:0-22112 GCA_037043455.1 Cyrtodaria siliqua | reverse complement strand
AACATCCCCATCCAAGTGGGGATAATTAACAATCTCAAAATTAAAATCATCTCTCTTGTCATAGATTTTGCTAATTATTTTACCATTTTCAATCGAGAGATCTAAATCAAGAAAAGAAGCGTTATTATCAGATATAATTTCTTTATTAAGCCGAAGTTCTTTAGGATAAATATTACGAACCATAATTGAATAGAAAGGGTTTTCAATGTTCAGTATGTCATCCAGATACCGAGAGGTGTCATTAAAAGCTTCAATAACATCTGCCTGGGTATCTGGTGAAAGACTCATGAAATCCCTTTCATAGCAAAATAAAAACAAATCTGCGACAAGTGGTGAACAGTTCGTACCTATAGGGATACCAACAATTTGTCTATAAACGGTGGTACGATAACACTACTGACACTTTTACTGACAGTGGAAATGAGATGAAAACAAAAGAAAAAATATCAAGTAGCAGCAGTGATACCGAACGTCATGATGTATCTATAAAGAAACCTCATCAGAAGCATCATACAGCACACAGAGGTCGAAAAAGATATGTTTTGAAAAATCTCCCAAAGAATATGCAGTATGACGGCAAAAGTAACTGGTTAGCTTTTAAACAAAATTTCACCAAATATTCCAAGGTATATGAATGGACTGAGGAGGAATGCTTGAACTGTTTGTGTTGGAGTTTAAAAAGCATCTAATCTAACTTCAATGCCGTCATTACAGACAGGAATGACGATTTTACATATAGACAGCTAATGAAACGGTTGGAAAACAGGTTTGGTGCAAAAGAGCACATAAAGCTGTGTATGGTCATCAGATGGCAGAAGAATCCAAACGTTCTACGTGGAGCAAAGATGATAAAAAAACTGCAAATGTATATGCTCTAAAATTCCGGTCGAGGAAAGAAACAAACAAAAGAGTTCAGATAACTCGTGGAAGCAGATGATACCTTACAATTGTGGAGAACCGGGACACTTATAAAGGGAGTGTCCATTAGCAACAGGACAAGATGCCTGTTACAAGTGTGGACCAGTGGGACACTTTAAGAATGAATGCCCAAATAAACCAGTCAGCAATACAGGTACGGAGGATTTCAACGAGAAAGGATCGAAAACAGAGGCCGGTGTAGCACAGGATGCGCCAATGGATTCTATTCAAAAGCCATCGTGTTGATGATTCTCATCTGATGACCCCAAAGAAACCCAGTGGAAGGGTGAAGATTTGCGGTTTATAATCGCATGGTTGTTTCTGACAAATCAAGCCTCTAAATGTTGTTGGTTGAATAAAGAACTATTTGTGTTAATTGATGGGGTGTTGTTCAGGAAACGTAAATATTCAACAGTCAAAGTTCTTGGGATGCCCAGAAGTTTGCATGAAATGGCCATAAAGTTCAACCACGACTTACCGTCTGCATAACACGAACTAAGGCAAGGGTAAAAGAAAAAATATTTTGGTACAAGCTGGACAGGACGTCCACGACTAAGTCGTTTCATGCGGTATATGCAGTAAATAGAGTATCAAACGGGATCACCTACGGAACTAGTCCATGGTAGACCAGTTCACAAAAAAAATGGGTTGAATGCATTCCTTTATCATCCCAAACTGCAGAAGTAACAACAAGAGCAGCTGTGAATGAATTACTTTCAAGATTTGGATTCGCATTCCAGATATTTACAGATCAGGGCAGACATTTGGAGAGTAAACTCTTTGCAGCGTTATGTGAGGCATTAGAAATCCACAAAGCTAAGACTACTCCATATCGTCCGGCAGCAAAGGTACACATTGAAAGACACAATCGAAAACTCATGGATGCAGTGAGATCCTAGTACGTGGGGAATTGACAAGATCATTGTGACCAATATCTGCAGCAAATTGCTCGAGTAATGCGGTCATCAGTGAACAGAAGTTGGAGTTATATTTCAACGAGCAGGAGCTTACAGTAGGGGCCGGGCGATAAATTGTAGCAGGGTGTGGAGGTTGACTACCATCACTAGTGAGGTACTGGAGGCTTGCAGCATACAAGCGTGTGGAGTTATAATCCACGCAGCAAGAGCCATAGGAATATGTAGAGTAATAATCCAAGAGTTAAGGCTATGGAATAAACGGATGACAGAATTCCCTCAAGCCCTTCAAGATAAAGTGGGTGGAGTATAGTGAATTATCACTATTGCGGGCAGTTGCGGCTCTTGTCGGTGTTATCAGTCTATGGAACACGTGATGATGTGAGCTGATTCGGAACAAGTGAACCGGCAGGTACTCGCGGGTGGAGTTGACGAAGAACAGTCGTTATTGGCAGACGGTCCATGATATAAGGCCATAAAGACAGTAGCAGGTTTAGGATAAAAAGTAAGAGAAACTTTCATAAAACGCGATTTATTATCATTTGTAGGGCATATTTATTTTGATAATGTAAAAGGTCAAACTTGAATATTGTGTTTCAAAACATAGTACTTCACTCGTGCCTGTTTATTGTTCTAGTCATTTTATCTTGTCAATAGTTATACAATATTAATGAACTAACAATGGAAACTGCTTCACTTACATCACGTTTGAGTTTGGTTACCATGATAAGATTGTTTAAAATTGACTGGTGTTCATCAATATAAACAACAACAAGACAATATTTTCTTATTAACCAGACATGTATTTGACTTGCTACACAATTATCGTAAATACGATTCTCCAATTACAATACATATTATTCAGTATTTGAAGTGTACACTTGTTTAAATGACAGCAAGTGATTTGTTTATAATTACATATTAGCCATGTGAGTCATGATAATTATTATGTTTTTCTTTCGAGAATTTTCACAAAATATTAGTATAATTCATAGGTTGAATGTTGCCGTTTTAAAAATACAATCTAGTTTGAGAAAAATAACGGAACATGATCATTTAAGTTATAAAATGATGTTTTAAGCTTTCAGGTACTATCTCTATATAAGGCTAGTGGGCGTGTATCTAAAGCAAATGGGAGTGGGTTTACGCTTGGTTTACTACTAAATTCAATCTTGTGAAAACTGTAAAACCGTATATCATAAGAGAATCCGTATTCATTGTAGCAACATCAATATAAGATCAATGTCCTAATCATTGAAAACTAGATCGCCCAACAAGAGATTCGAACTCGAGACCTCCGGATTGACAATCAGTTTGCATAGCCATTAGGCCAAACAGACAACTAAAATACTAGTTTTCATTTTAATCTATTTGTGTAATAATGAATTTTTGGTTATTTTTCAACATTATTTCAACAAAACATACACAGTACATTTTCAGGGTATACAATTCGAATGTTGGAATTTGTAACCTATATTTTCTGGACTTTTTATTTCTGAAGGTCGTGGGTGTACGTATGCACTTAGGAACACATTGCATCACACACACACACCCAATGAGCAAAGGATAACGTCTACACTACTAACAGTATGTCGATAAAAAATAAGGGTATTGATCATCTGACTGGATAAACCCAATGGCAATGCGTAGAGATTGTCCACACGAAAGTCATGGGTTCGAAACTTGCATAGGCTACAATATTGTTCAGTGTATTGGGTTTGTATTGTTGATGTTACTTTGTTGATTGCATGTAAAGAAATAAAATATGCTCTCTATAAATCTGCCTTAAATACGGTAAAAACAGGTTTACAACCATCATGTTGTACGAGCTTGAATTTGGTAGTAAAAATGAGATATAGGGTCCTATTGAAACCGAGCGTTAAACCACTCCCATTTGTTTTAGGTACACGTCTATCCATACACGTCCACTAGCCCTATATACAGCTATAGTATTTTTCACGCAAATTTACCTCGGTCATTAACGTTGGCTATACGATCCCATACATCTTGTTTAAAATAAAAACCAAGAAGAAATTGTGCCATGCGTCTCCTTAATCGTTAATATATTTCATATGCTGAAATCCAGGTAAAGGATTGTAGATTGTACATATAAGACATAATAACACACATAATAAAACATGGTAGTAAATTATATAACACATTATTTTTTTTAATTATCAATTTCAAAAACAATGTTAGCACTAATAATCCTACTCAAGCCCTAAAAACAGAAAACATGAACAAAGCTACAAAATGTGCACGACTTACTTGACAGCATAGCAAATATTTGATTGTTACTATCATCGAAGAACGGCATTATATGGTGCATTCTGACAATTTGGAAATTGGATTGTAAGTACTAAAAATACCTAATTTAGAAATACCAATCACCTCACAACCTTGCATTTCGGTAAACAACGAATCGTCTTTTAATAACATAAACACATATTTTGAGTTTCAGCTTAATTGCTCTAGCGGTGCAGGAGTTTTGGAAGGGACAAGAAAACGATCAAACCGCAGATTTAAATCTACAATAGTAATTTTAACCCCGGGCTAGAGGGTGTGAACGGTAGCTAGCATTTACCAACTCCGTTCATGAACAGTCTCAATCTAACCGAGACTGCAATATGTATTTTTTTATATGTATCGTGGTCGGCGATTTCCAAATTTCATACTCTTTTTAAGCAAAATACATATTTCATTTGTTATACACATACGATCTCCCCTTCAGAATACTTCGATATAGAAACAAAACACGATACGAATGACTACAAATTTGCATAACTCTTAAAGCTGTGTTTGCTTGATTGATGTTTTACAAATGTTAAGCTACGTATGACGGTCGATTTTTTGTGGTAGAGTCAGACCACCACTTTTTTCCTGGGTAGAACCAGTACTGTGTACCTCCCGGCATCCATAATAATCGACACTTTATCATTTGACAAGTCAAGCTCAACTGGGATACGAACCCGCAACGGCGAGAGGCGAGACAGTTTTAAACGCAGCGTCTATACATACCTCTATAAGTACAAGTGGATATTGGCTGGGTGTTTCCAGTAACACGGATGTTATAGCATACTGACGTATACTTAGAACAAAAAGAAATATTCATAATAAATAAGTTGTAATGACAAGTTTTAAATTTTACAAAATGTATACATTAATAAAGAAGTAATACCTTTGTATGAAACATTCCTCAAAGCAAAACAAAAATTGCAAAAATGCACGTAGTTGAACAAAATGCATGGATTAGAATAGGAAAACACAAGCTAATAAGTCAGCTTGGTAATTTCTGTTTTTTTTTAAATTTATTATAAATGTCAAACCTTTAACTTAACTTAAGGAGATCAGATCACTAACATCTACTCAAATGCAAAGTAAGATTCTTTAAACACATTTATTTACAGCAATTTATTACATGTCTATGGTTCAAAGAGAGGTGATTCTCATTGAAAGAATATTCATAATCGCTAAATATTTATAACTAACTCCGAACACAAAAAAACCTAAATGTGACGTTGAGTTATGACGTCAATAACGTGTTGGTGACGTCGACGTCATCCGCCGATAACGCTAAATAAAGCGAATAATTATGGTTTAACACATACATAATCTGATTTAAAATGTAATAAATATATTATATAACTGTTGTGATCGATTATATGGAAATTCTTCACTCGATGGTAGGCGTGTTTTGTTTTTCACTCACTCGCGCTTACGCTCGTTCGTGAAAAGAACCACACCTCTACCATCTCGTGAAGGATTTACCTATATTCGATCCTAGCAGTTAAATAATCTAACACTCGTAACGAGGTTGATTTGAGCGAACATTTCATTTTTTGACACATTATATATAGTGGGGCAGATTGGTGAAAAAAATGTGCATTGTTTGATAAAAGCACCAAACTTTGCACATAGCTAGACAATACCATACTGAAAAAAATGGCTATGGACCCACGACAGATTTTTCAAAATGGCCGCCATTTTCAAAATGCCCGCCAAATATGTAATAAATAATCAGTTGATCCTATATGTATCAGGTTTTAACAACATATATTATGGCAATCGCAACAAATTCCGCAAAATTATAGACAAAGGGTCATGCAATACAATCTGGGTATATTTTAAGTTCAAAATGGCTACCATTTTCAAAATGGCCGCCAAAATGTGTTGAAAATAGTAAAATTTATAATTCGTTTAATAGTTGTTTGTAGGAAAGTAATTAATATGTTGAATTTGTACACTCAGTTGTCTTGGCATATTATTTGTTTGTTAATATTGTAATAAAGAGTTATTTAGAAGCACCCTATGGTCAATGTGTTGAGGGATTTACAAGTTTAAATCACATTTCACTTCCGGTTGACTCTAGGTTTTCTCCAGCCTTTGGAATTTCTGAAGGGTACCAAACTAATTTTCTTATCAGAAACTTCATTATAAATATGTTTATAAAACCCTAAAATACATTGACTTTGTAAACCTTATTTACAAGACAAAACATAAACAAAACCTAAACGTGAAGACATCTTATTCTATCGGATTAACTGCGTCAAAACTATATAGTTGCCGAGCAGAAATGAAATTGGCCTGAAACCCAATGTGAAGATCATAATGGCATTTTGCGTTGAAACCTTCGTATTTAAAATGGAGGTACTTAAAACAATCTGAGACTTGTTTGAAGACTATAGATGGACCAGTGCCCATGATGCAATTATGACATTGCATATTCATTATGTGATTACCATACTTATGGTAAACCGGGCTTACGCCTTAAACCATTGCATATTGCACATGACGATCATAAAGAGAAACCAAAAGTTCGCAATTGCAGTACTGTTCAGTTACACTTTAAATCTTAAAATTAGTCATCTCTGTGTGTGAGATAAACTTCATTAGTGTTGTCTCATCAATACCCAATAAACTAGCTCACAAGCAGAAATACAAGATTGTGAAAGAAGATGCAGGTGCAGTAGGTGCTGTATACACATCGCAATTTCCACACTGGATGATCTCTGAACCAGATATGGTTAGAGTTATCTGTTAATTTCAGTTATCGCAATAATTCATCAGGTGCTGCCTATGAAAATACTCTGATCTTTTCCATCATGAACAAGTTAAAGATATTCGTAAGACAGTTTGAGTGACACAGTAGAGGAGTTAGAAAATATATTTAAGGACAATATTGAGGTTTTACTGGTACTTGACTTACGTTACATAGACGACTCTCGTATGACAGAAGTTGCAACAAATAGGTAAATTATGTAATGCATAGCATGACACATTTGTAACAGAGCTTATAGATGACATAACCAAGTCTGTCTTTAAACAGATAAACCAGAACATATTTTCTTTCCTCAGTGGTCACCTACAACAGATGCTATAACTTGCTTTCTTTTCTCGCATATATACGTATCATATTAGGTTCCGATTAACAGCAGATTAGGGTGTCTCACCAGCCTTTTCTAACTTTGGAAAACGTTTTTGGATTTTAATCAGACTATGCGAGCTGCCTTAAAATGCATTTTAATGCTTGGAAAACATTAGTAAGTATGATCAACAAGATCCTTTACACATTTTTGAATGTCACTTGCAGAATGTTTAGTATGTTACGGCTATCATGCAAAACAAAATCAGAGTTCTGGCTAACTGGCATAGCAATCGGTTGCGGTTTTAGGAGCTAGGAATCACTTTAGGTGATTCGTTGCACACTGTATTGCCTATTCATTAGTTCATATAAAATAAGACGAATAGTTGCTTTTCACACTTACTAGATGCAATGAAATATCTTCATTTGCTGAAAAAGGTAAAACCTGTGCATGGAGAATCTGGCAATACTATGTTGAGGTTGAACAAGCTTTCCAATTCCAAAATGTGTTCTTGTTGGAAAATGTATGACAACAGGAAGTGCATGTTGATGTCGCAAAGAATGGTTGACATTCAATGGTTCCAAGATACAACAAGTCCATGTCACCAATTGATATAGCTCTTTTCAAGGACACCTACCGAGTTGTTTACAGGTTGTAATTGGACATTGTTGGAGACATGGCCTTTAGGTCCACCTTTGAAATGCCTACATCCGGTGACTGCGTTTGGAAGAGGGTATGTTGAAGCCATTCTCGATAACACTACCGCAGGCATCAGCGTTTGCAAGGGATTTATTAAATGTAGATGTCAAAGAGACATGTGTGTTGCAATTTAAAACGAAGTGTTAAAGCAGAAATGATGTTTACAGTCTTTTAAAAATGGGATGTTGGGTACTGTGACTGTGATTAAGAAAATTTATACCATTCAGATCATAGATAGTAAGATAAGATTACATTTATGTTAGCTGTCATTTTGAAAATGTTCAAATGATATGACCACTTATTACATTTGAATTTGTGTATATAACAAACTTCTTTTTGATTTTGTTTTCTGATAGTGTCTTGTTAATATTGTTTAAATCAACAAATGTAATTTAAGGTCGTAATTAAATCTTAATTCCGATAAATTGGAGATGAAAAATATTGTTTAAGCATCCTTTCCGATATGTTTTCTCCAAGAGTTTAGAAGACTCGGCAAGCTTGATTTTTTTATAACCTGCGGCGTCCCATTAGTTTTGTTACTTTATATGCATATTTTAAAATCAGTTTTTATAATTATGTAAATAGTTCAAAGCAAATTAGTTTTACATATTACTCATTGGGGAATATATTGCACCAATACAATATTAAAACTTGTAATACAATAACCACAAACAATTACAAATTCTGCATTGTATTTAAGTATATGCAAGAAGTTTTAAAGTTAACCTGATATTGGATTAATCAATTTGGATGCTTGATAAATGATTCAAGATTGTTGAGTATACCTTTAATAGTGTTTTACCAAGTCACTGGATGTATACTTACGAGTTATTATATACTAAAAGCCGCTAATAGAGATGAGACTGAAACTTAAACACACTTCAGAAATGCTTAAGGCTAAAGACAACTGAGACAAAACTAGTCTCAAAGTTGCATAGTATGTATACATGTGTAAAACCCCTAACCCCTGAAGTATAGGGGTGTATCTAACAACTATTTATTTATGTATAGACCTACACATAAATATATTAAGACAACACCCTTTGTAAAACACATCAACATTTTGATTGCTTTATAAAAAAATAAAATTAAAAAAAAAAGCGGGTTTTGGCGGCCATTTTGAAAATGGCGGCCATTTTGAAGAAGAAAATGACCCAAATTATATGGCATATTTTATTGTCTATCAATGTTCTGAATTTAGTGTATTTACAATAACAAGTTTTGATGAAATCAATTAATTATGGGCTTCATTAATTCTTTATGGAATATTTGGCGGCCATTTTGAAAATGGCGGCCATTTTTCAAAATCTGACGTGGGTCCATAGCCAGAAATGTTAAGCAGAGTATTGTCTAGCTATGTGTCAAGTTTGGTGCTTTTATCACAAAATGCACAATTTTACCAATATATGTCACCAATCTGCCCCACTAATATATGATATAACCAGAACGGTATTCCATGGAATATTTGTGTCCGTTCCATGAATTAATTGTGTTTCTTCATCTTTGACTTAAAGGGTACCATGGTAAACCGTTTTTTCTAAGTAAAGGGGCATGAGTCTTTCTCGGCCGTTTTTAAAGGTCCATTATCATACTCTTTTCTAATTTATTTTTTGACACGTTATATATATGACTGACTAGAAGGTATTCCATGAATTATTTGTGCCCGTTCCAATTCCATGGAATATTTGTATGGAATATTTGTGTCCGTTCCAATTCCATCGAATATTTGAGTCCGTTCCAATTCCATCGAATATTTGTGTTCGGTCCATTCTAAGTAAAGGGGCATGAGTCTTTAAAATTAAAACAAGGTTATAGAACATGCGCAGTGGCATTGAATATTTGACATGGAAAAACTGTATAAAGTTGTCTGACCATAGATCAACAATTTGCCTAGTTATGAGCTAAGTTAGGTTGCATTTGTAAACGTTAGTTGAATGAGCATAACACTACCACAACGAAAGTCAGCGAAGCTTGACATGTGTAATGACGGTCAATGGGTCAATGACAGTTAGTTGCTAGGTTAGGTTGTAGGTTAAGGTTTTATGAAAATATGTATAACTGCCCATATAAAAGACATAGTTATTGGACTTGTGTAATAACATCCTTGGAGATGAAGATGCGTATGGCATTTCATGAACATAGGTCAAATATGTTCTAAGTTGTGGCCAAGGTAATTTTCAGGTTAACGTGTGACGGATGACAGCAGACGACGGACAAAGTTATCACTACGTGACTCTAAGCTCCTCATCGTAATACTGTTAATAGTAAAACCAGAAACAGAACGCAATTAATCAACTCAAAGAAAATCAAACGGTGTTAACATCGCGGTTCAACTTGTCTTAACTGGATTGGGGTCGAAACGTGTTTTGATCTAATAGTATGCATTTGTTTAGGGTCATAGACAAAGGCTAGGGAAATATATATCATTAACCCATTATTATTCTATTAACAAGACAGTAGTTATACAAGTCGGGCAGGAAGGGCTCACAGAACACAGTCAACCAAAATCACGAATTTAAAACAACCATTTTATAGAATAAATAGATCAATAGACGTTGTAATTAAAATACATAAAACTACAACCACATGGTATTTTGATCACACCTAAAATGTATGTCAAGCAGAAATTATACAGCATGCTGTATACGAGTAATTTTATCATGATGTACATGTAGTCATAAATGATGCACATGTATATCATATGGCCCGTAAACTAGTTTAAGGTTTTCAGACTACAGTTGTTGATGCATGTTGTCATAATTGAATTGAACTGAATTGGGTTTTAAGGCGCACCAATGAATATGCCAAGCTCATTCTCCATGTACATCGAGATAAAATATGGAAAATGGGCCTAGAACCTTCTCACCCTGAACTGCAGAGTTGCTGCAAATTCTATCATAGAAACTCCATTTACGCTGGAGCCACGTTATTGTTTTTCTGCCACTGCTCTTTTGATATGAGCGAGATGGCACCTGAAACATTGCTGGGATCATGGTGAAGACCTTTAATGAACATGAACAAAAAATGATAAAATGAACATGGATTTGGGGGGATTCTACCCCTCTGCCTTCCATCCAAAGGGATCAGCAGTGGCCTTATTCTCTTTGCCCCGTGACCAAACGGGGCCACCGAGAACCACACGGGGCGCATGTTGTCATAAGCTAGTTACGATGGTAACACTATACTAATATGAATATTTCCACGCTTCAAAATAATAAGATTATTCGTACTATTCTTAAATCGTTGGACTCTAGCCAGGGACGATTGCGGTATTTAAAGCAAATATATATACGAATATTTATATGACCATATATTATGTCACACCACATGTAGTGTGTTAACACAACTATGTTGGATAATAAAACCGGAAGCAGTACACAATTGCTCTGCACAATTAAAAAAAAATCAAACGGTGTTCACATCGGCTTCAGCCAATTAACAGCTACAAATGAGTTCATGCTGTGTTGCTTTAAAGTAGAATATCGCTTAAGCCGGTGATAGGAGGCGTGACAGTTGTTGCATCGTATAATTACCTCTCATGAACAGACTCAATAAAAACGAGTCTGCTACTTTTCTCTCTTGTTTGTGTTTGTTGCTTCCAAGGGATCACCTTTTCAGTATTTATTATCATAATCGCATAGAGGTCGCAACGTCCAAAGGTGTCGCGATCTAGTTGTATGCATTTGTTTAGGGTCATAGACACAGGCTAGAGTAAGACATATGATTTAACCCATTATTATTCATCTAACAATAAAAGTAGGTATACAAGTCGGACATGAAGGGCTCACAAAACACAGTCAACCAAAAACACACAAAACAAAGAATTACATAGAATACATAGATAAATAGAAATTGTAATTAAAATACATAAAAACTAAAACCAATGGTATTTTGATCACACCCAACATGTATGTCAAGCTGCATGCTGTATACGAGTGATTTTATCATGATGTACAAGTATTCAGAAACTAGTTCAAATTGTCCATAAACTAAAGTAATGTTTTCAGATTACATTGGTTGATGCATGTTGTTATAATGATAACACTATACTATTATGAATAGTCGCGCGCCTCAAAATATTAGCTTACCTCATAATATTCCAAAATGTTTGGACTTTAACCAGAGAGGATTGTGATATTATTAACCAGGTAAAGGACGTAATTATAGTTATATGAAAATATTGCATGTTACGTCAAATGTAGAATGATAACACAACTCATTCCTTAAGTGAAATGCACTAATGTCTATATAAAATGCAAACTCGTCTTCTTTCCCATTGAGTGTTCTTGTTTGAAATGATATGTCTTGTACGCGAACAAAATATGTTATACTTCGAGCCTTTGTGTGTAAGCACCACTTGTGCGAAAGCACTGCAGGATAACTCTGAATAAATGTACATGTATGAATATACCATATTTACAATCGAATTATTACATACATTTAATTTACACAGAAAGACGAAATCATTTAGTTCATAGTTTATAATAAACATATTTGCAATAAGTATATACGCATCGTTCTATTTTCTTATTGTATGATAACTCTGTGTGGTGTATGTATTATTTAAAACTCTGTTCAGCGATTTATTTTCCTCCTTCTCCTTGTGCTACACCTTTTGATAACAATGGTCCACCCTTGTGCAAATAGAGTGCCGGCCACACGACGTAACGCAGAACTTTGCCTGTCTTGGTGTACGCCTTGTATACATCTGTATCAAACTTGGTGTGATCACCAGGCGGCTCGATATTCATGTATACAGGGGGATCCTTCAGACCCATCGACCAACACAGCTGTACAGATTTTCGTATGTAGGTAAAGGCGAGAGGCTTCTGATCTTGACGTATAGTGAACTCTTCAGCAATTGTTTCGGTTATTTTCTGAAGAAATTAATAAAAAGTCATTATGATGTAAAGTGCTAGATGAAGTAAAACGACTTACAACAGTATTTGCAATCAGACAATACATGTACATGTTTACATTTACAATAGTATTTCTTGAAACATGCATGCATGTCAAAGCATATTTAAAACTTTTATGAACTGAACATTTTAAATAAACATTTGGTTGCTTTCTAGAATATGTTCAACTAAGATACACAATTGTATGTATATTTACCAGATTTTTGTAAAAATGTGTAAATGTTGTCAGTCAGGCATTGCGAACGATTTACTTGTCTTGCCATATAACTTTTGACTACAGAAATTAATTCAACTTATTAATTATTCCATACCAAACCCAAACAAGAGAGAAAAGGTGTAGACTCGGTGTTAATGAGTATTTCCATGATAGGTTATATAAGACGCACCGTTGCACCGGCTTAAGCGTTATAAAGCCAAAGTGATTGGGTTCAAATTTCTCAAAGGAAAAACAACAATACTACTGATTCGTCGTCGGAGCGACTTGTTATAGCTGCCACACAACACTAAAGGAAATTCAGTGTGAATGTCAATAAATACTGAAAATGGAGTCCTTGAAAGCAACGAACAGAAACAAGAAAGAAAAGTAGCTGACTCGATTTAACTAATAAGAGGCAATATAAGTTGGAACCCCGCGCACGCCCCCACCCTCCCCTACCTTAGCAAAGACTTAAGCTGTATTCTACTTTAAAAGCTACAATGATTGGGCTTTCATACTATCTTCGTTAAACTTGTTAAAAAGTTTATCGAAAGAGGTTATGACCCTATCATTTTGTAACGCACTGCATGCTTGGTGGTGGACCCATTTACAGTTCGCCACTATGCTTTCCTCTTTGATTGTGCGATGACCGGACAGGCTGTGGACCCTATGTTGACGTCTACCTAAAGCCCAAAAGGACGGTGACGTTTGATGTTTGCAGTCTTGTCTTGTCGTACCCTCAATGGTTTATTCTCTTGTTGCTCTGGCTTCTGCCAAGTCATTGAGTACCTTCTTTGTGGCTTTCTAGGCTATTGTTGTTTTGTATTTATATACACGAGCATCTTTGTGTTTTACTTATATTGCCTATTAATGCTGCCTTTTTGGTTAGAGAATAGTTCATGGCGGGGATTTGTTTATTTACACTGTCCCGTTTTGTTGGGATGACAGTAGGGTTAGTGTGAGATTTGGTGCACCCTAGAATCTGGTTTAAACCACCAGCGGCCATTTTTGCCACTGACCGTTCCAAGGCGGTAGCCCCATTGTCAACACTTCTGTGTTTGTGATTTCTTATTTGGCCTTTTTATTCATCTTTAAATTTGTTCTTTGTTTCTGTTTGTGTTTGTGGTTTACTGTCGTCCTGGAATGCTACTTTTCGTGTTCGACTTTTGTATCTATATTTACGTAACATATGGTAACGGTAACCCTGTTCAAGGAGTTTTTCATTAATGTTAATATTGCGAACGTTCAAGTCCTCAACACGACGGCAAGCTCTGGTAAAACGAATTAACTGAGAAATATACACGCCATTAGAAACAGCATTGGGGATATCCTCATCTAAATGTGGATAAGTGACAATATTGAAATCAAAATCACCTCTCTTATCTTAAGTTTTAGTAATTACTACTCCATTTTCAATAGAAAGATGCAAATCAAGAAACGGATGACATAATCCGAAACGTTAGCTCCTTTGAGTTTTAGTTTGGAACCATAGAAGAAAAAGAAGGATTATCCAAACTAAGTATATAATCCAGATAGCGTGAGAATTCACCTCCGTAGCATTATATATCTAAAAACTGTATATCCAAACCTGATAAAAGTGTCGTCTAAGAAGAATGATAGTGATAAACAAACTCGTTAACAAGTCTATAAAGTGTAACCGTCGGGATCACTGTTGGTAAAAAATGCCCTAGTGGTGTTACAGGCTAAACAAGTTGTTTGTTCCCTGGCGAAAATGTTTTTGTACAAGAGCTATTAGTTGTTCTCATATAAGGTTATGCGGTAAAGTAGAGTAAAGTGTAGAGAAGTCATAAGTAGATAATGATTACACTTGAGGTAGATTACGTAGTTTGTTAAGAACCTCGCCAGAATGTTTTATTGACCAGAATAAATTGATACCAAGGTTTTCATAGGCTTTTTCACAATACTTTTTCACATGGTCTTTAACTGCTGTGAGGCAAGATGTTAAACGTTTGGAAATATTAGTTGTGGTTCATGCGCTAGAGTTCGCAATGAAACTGGCTTTATAAGGCGATTTGTGTAGCTTAGGGATCCAGTAAAGTGTAGGGAGTTTATTATGCTTCTCGTCCAGTTTGACCATTAGAATTTGAAATATGTGTTATATTGTCACGAATAATATCGCTTGAGTTATTCAGACTGTACGAGCAGGTGCTCCCGAGTTCCCCTTTTAAAACATTAACATAATATAGCCGTCAAAAAATGATAATATTATTAGAGGCTTTGTCAGCGGGAACTAAGACATATTTAGCATGAAAATCCTGGATCCCTTACTTCAGATGACGAAACGTAAACCTAGGTCTAGGTGGTAAGAAAGATGGATTAGGTTTGATGTAGAGCAAAAATTGAACAGTGTATTTATTGACAGCAAATTGAGATTTCCGGAAAAGCTAACGAACTACTTGAAGTATCGAATATTAGTGTTGTGATTGTTGCTTTCATACTTTATAAACATGAACATTGGCTTTCGTTTAGTGCAGTGTGGGGGCTGTAGAAAGTCTCCGTGTGCTACAAATCAGTAGTGTTATTTTCCTTGGTCCAATGAGCCCAATATCTGTGGATATGAAGTAGAATACCGCTTAAGCTCTTGCCCGGATGCGTCAAAGGTGTTGATCTGTACATGACCTCTCACGAACCGTCTCAATAAAACCGAATCTGCTACACTTTATTATCTTGGTTGTGTCTGTTTCCACCAAAGGATCTCCCTTATCATTTTATTTTATTGAATATAGATATACAAATGGAACAGGAAAAGCAGCATTCAAAGACGACAGTCAACCACAAACACACACAGAAACAAAGAACAAATTTAAAGATGAATAAATGGCCAAATAATACATCACAAACACAAACGTTATTATATAAAGTTTTGACATAGGACGACTAGCTGACAACGAGTTCCAAGTAATAGTCATACAAATTCAATGATCTGTTTATTGTATTATTTTCTTTGTTTTCAGTTCAATACAAGCTGAATTTCATTGCAATCGTGGTACTTCTATAGTTTAAGATATAATTCATATCGTTTCATTATTTTATTTTGTGCGGATGATAATCGATTAATGTATGATATTGACGTCATCTGGAAGCATTAAAAACGTTAAACGATGTTTTAAAATCTTTTTTATAATTCGTTATCGTTACAATGAATAAGTGGTTGATCAATTAGTGCGTCAATTTCTTTCATAGAAACTTGTTCATGCTCAGCAGATGAAAATAGCTCCTTATCAACGTTCAATATCGATTGTTATCTACGCTCCGTATGCTGGAATACTGAACGACTAGCATCATAGAATAACGGGACAATATGGACAAATAGGAGTATATAAGCTGAAACAGTCAATATATATGAAAAAGCTGATACGATTCATTAAATTACACTTGCTTTTGTCACCAGTTAGTGACGGCATAATGAGTTATATTTTGCAAAACGATTCTAAGTAAATAAAATAAATCACACAATAAACTCAAACTTCTAAACACTATACCTCTGTGACCAATGTCTCCATTTGTAGTCCAATGTATTTCCGCATGTCCATTATTTGCTTCAAGAATTCGGCAGGCAGGCCATCGGGAGCAGTAATCGTGTGAATAATCTGAAATCAATTGTAGCAGAGTCAGTTAATGATCGAAAAGGACAATAATGTAATACAACGATAATAATCTAAGTGTACAGAGCTTATATTTGAACTTCGCGACTCTTCCTATGCGTGCCTTTCTTTATATTTTCATGTTCACCAGTTAAATCTTCTGATTACGTAACAACTATGCCACATGCCTTATATGTTAAATGGGACTAACTCCTGAATATGAATCAGTAACACTAAAATCGTTTCAGTTTGACGAACATCCATAACGTCAGTATATAAACCAAACATTGATGTTTGGCTTATATACCAACTTTATGGACGTTAGTCGAACTAAAACGACTTAAGCCCGACGTATAGGTTATGTAGCTGTATAAGCAAACACCGACGTACGTGGGCATTTTGTGTCCTTAGTATGCAGGTGTACAGTTGGTGATCGGAGGAGTTGTTGTGATTTAAACAAGTGAGGTTGTGACGTGTAATCGACTCCAGTTTTGATGCACCCTAGAACTCGGGTTAAAACCCCAGCGGCTTTTTTGCCTCCAACCGTTCCAAGTGGGATATCATATATTGCCTTTTATTCATCTTTGTAGTTGTTGTGTGTTTCTATACGAGTTTGTGGTTGGATGTGGTCATTAAATGTTACATTTCCAGTTTGACTTTTATATCTACTTTTATTCAACAGTAACTTGTGCTAGAACGGACTCATTTATCATAAAACAATATAAAACTAATTTAATCATGTTGTTTTGATCGTAGTGGATCTCTAAAATATCTGCCAATGATAAAAAGGAATTCACCCCGGTCAGAAGTGATATCCTAGTATACGAAATAGTTGTTTAAAAACCTATCGTAAATGGTCAATTGTTACTACCGATTACCTTCTCAAATGTGTCCTTTTTAGGTTCCACGTTTCCGATGTCAACATCCGTATCATGCATGCTCTGCTAATAAATATGTTGAAATAATTGATCGACGGTTTGGTGGAAAACTATTGCAACTACATATAAATAGAGAAAAAGATACACTAGTTTTCTACTAAGCCATCGTTTAAGCGTATACTGTTATACAAAGTCATTTAGCTACATGCTTTGTGACTATTTAAAGGGACACCGTCCGTAAGTAAGCAGATATTGAGCATAACCAAATAACTGGCTGACTTTTATTCAGTGAAATGTATACATGAAAACATGAGGATAGACCCTAAGAAGTATGTAGGAATATATCGTGAGTTTGAAAAAAAAAAAGTTTTAATTATTATATGTAAATAAAGTGGGACCCACAATATAGACCTTTTCTGCGATCACGTGACTTCCATTAGCGCAATAGGTTTTCACCACAGTATGTATTGCGAAATATGTATAGACCGCTTAGCTCAGTCGGGAGCGTTATCGACCACTTTAATCTCACGCACACTATTATTACGGCGAGTGTAATTTTAGTTTGGGCTGCGAGTTCAAACGCACAAAGCGGATTTACTGTTTTTTGTACCGCGATTGAATTCCGTTAAACAATCTTGCTTATAATTAGTAAATATTCACTAATGTTTAGTGTGTAATGTTTGCGAACATAATTATTGTGTGTTTTATAAGCTAAACTTTACGGACAGTGTCCCTTTAAACCAAGATATTCGATACCTATTTATTAAAAAAAAAATCGTTTAAAGGACTCAGGCCACGTAACCGTACTCCTTTATTAACTAGATCGGTTTAACTGAATAACAACAGGCTTAAGCTGTCACAAAGGTCCACTCTTGTACTCTTTTTTAAGCTCTCATGAGAATGCTCTACTGCTTAACGGAGTCCCACGTGCATTATTACAGCTGGATGCGTAAGTACCAAGGACCATACTTGGGGTTACTTGTTTACTTTCAATGATATAGATCGGCAATTCCCATGTTTGATTCATAACTCATAAAGTACTTCAGATTACGGTGTCAAACCGTATCTCAGGATGTATCGGTATATAGTCCGTCATGTCTAACATGCAAATTAAACGTGTATGGCGGAAACACGTATGCTATCAACTGAAATTAGGATTTCGTCACGAAACAATGTTTACATAGGAGTTATTACGTATATGCACGCGTGTGCGGTAGCTATTGTGTAATGCATATTAAGTGTTAGCAATTATACAAAGTATCAACACATGCGTAGTGGTTATCATCAGGCATTATAGATAAAAAAAAAAAGGGCGCAAGGGTCCTGGTTTAAATCCCACACCGTGCAGGTCAATTTGTTTATAAAATGAATTCGAAAGCAGTTCGTTTTCAATGTTACAAAGAAAGATAAAAATATCGGACAGGGTAAGCAGCATTTAAGGACGAAAGTCAACCATAAAACATAAAAACAAACACGCAAACAAATAAACGGGAAGGCAAAAGTAATAAAAAATGCAAACGACATCACAAACACAAAAGGGTTGACAATAGGGCTACCGCCTTGGAACGGTCAGGGTCAGTGGCAACAAATGCCACTGTGGGTTTAAACCGGTTCTAGGGAGCACCACACCTCAGACTTACCCTACTGTCATCCCATTAAAACAAGACAGTGTAAATAAAGAAATCCCGCCATAATCTAATCTCTAACCAACAAGGCAGCATCAATAGGCACTATAAGTAAAACACAAATATGCTCGTGTAAATATAATACAAAACAAAACATAAATAGCCTAGAAAGCCACAGTGAAGGTACTCAATGACTTGGCAGAAGCCAGAGCAACAGGAGAATAAACCATTAAGGGCACGACAAGAAAGATCATAGACAAACATCAAACACCATCGTCCAATTGGGCTTTAGGTAGGCGTCATCAGAGGGTATACAGCCTGTCCGGTCATCGTACAATTACAGAGGAAAGCATAGTGGCGAACTGTAAAAGGGTCCATCACCAAGCATGCAGTACGTTGCAAAATGATAGGTTCATAACCTCTTTTGATAAACTGTTTAACAAGTTTAACAAAGATAGTATGAAAGTGATCATGACCAAGAATCTTACGAAGTTTATAAATCACATCACCATAGAAGTCAGGTTGTGATAGTCCTTCTCGCAGAAGATTCCTTAAATTACTTTTATATTTGGAAAAAGAAGATCAGGGTTACGATAATAACATTTTGCAAAGGTTTTACGAAGTTTATGGTAACGGTAACCCTGATTGAGTTGCTTTTTAGTAATACAAAGATTACGAATATTAAAGTCCTCAACTCGAGTACAAGCTCTTGAAAAACGAATAAGTTGAGACACATACACCCCATAAGAAGTTGCTCGGGGAACATCCCCATCCAAGTGGGGATAATTAACAATGTCAAAATTAAAATCATCTCTCTTGTCATAGATTTTGCTAATTATTTCACCATTTTCATTCGAGAGATCTAAAGCGTTATTATCAGATATATTAGCTTTGTTAAGCTGAAGTTCCTTAGGATAAATATTATAAACCATAGTTGGAAAGAAAGGGTTGTCATTGTTCAATATGTCATCCAGATACCGAGAGGTGTCATTAAAGGCTTCAATAACATCTGCCTGGGTATCTGGTGAAAGACTATCTAACAGTAAGATGAGTGCTTCACAAACTTCATAACAAGTCCACATAGTATAAGGCAAGACAAAACATATGATATTTTATTCATTAAATTGTGGCTTATATTATACTGACTTTATGGATGTTCGTCAAACTCTAACTATTTTAACTGTAACCCATTCATATTCAGGAGTTAGTACCATTTAACGTATAGGGTATATAGCTTCAACCAACATATACTTAACGCCATCGAAAGTGCAAGTTTTTTTATTTTGAGTTTATTTTTAATTAAAATGTCTCCAAGATCAATTGCATACTTCCGATTTTACTTCTTTGATCGGTCCGAGATTTATAGGGAATGTGGATAATTTCTAACATGTACATAACACTACAATCGATCTTGGAAATGTGTCCATGGGACACGGATACCCCCACGAAAAATGTAAAATTTGACGAAAAAGAGGCCATAACTGTGGTAATACTGGGTCGATGGTGACGTTGAAACAATATGCACATATTGACATAATAGTAAGCATTCTGTAAATATAGATATAAAAATCGAACAGGAAAATCAGCATTCAAGGAAGACTGTCAACCACAAACACACAGAAACAGTAACAAAGAACAAACTTAAAGACGAATAAAAGGCCAAATAAGACATCACAAACACAAAAGGGTTGACAATAGGGATACCACCTTGGAACGGTCAGTGGCAAAACAGGAATTTCGAAGCAATCGGTTGAAAAGTGTGGGAGGAGATAGACACACACACTTTCGGGAGGGAAGGACGGAAAGACGGAATGACGGAAGGACGGACGAACGGATATGGCTAACGCTATATGCCACCTCACCATTCGGTGCTGGGGGCATAATAACTTGCATTTTTAATGGCGTTAAGTATATATACGGGAGAATGTTTCATCCTTACAAGTATTCAGGTGTACAGGTATATGGTGATCGGAGGAGCAGTTAAGTTTGATTCAATCAGGTGAGGCTTTGACGTGTAATCGACTTTAGTTTAAAAAGATTTATTCGACAGTAACATGTGCTGAACCATACTCATTAATTAATTATCTGTCGGTGATAAAAAACACATTTCACCCCGTTTAAAAGAGATAATTACGGAATATTTTAGTTAAAAAAGATCGATTACTTTCTGAAATACTTCCGGTGAAGGTTCCGCTTTTCCGGTGTCAACATCCGTGCCATGCTGGCGCTGCTTAGAGATATGATAAAGACATGTACTAGAGTTTATTTGTATTGATACAAAGTGATTCGTCTATCTACATGTTTTGCGATAATCTGGACCACGATATTCAATACCCACTTTTTTTCTTGTACGAGTATAATCATTTAAAGGACTGCAGGCCACGTAACTGTACGACTTTATTAACAAGATTAGTTTAACTGAATAACAAGAGGTTAACCTGGAACGAGAATGCTGTACTGCTTAACACGAATTTACGAAAAATAACGAGGACAGTTGTGACGAATACATTATATCAAATGGATGCGTAAGTACCAAGTATCATTATATACTGAACCAAACAGCTAGCGCACCAGTAGAAAATACCTTTAATGTATGAATTTAGTATATGCCGACTGGTACCGTTGGAGTCAGGTGATTTGATTGATTGAATTGGATTTTATAGTCGCACCAACAGCTTAAAGGTCATATGGCGACTTCCAAGCTTCCATTGGTGGAGGAAGACCCAGGTGCTCCTCCGGGCAATTTTCGTGCTCGGGCGGGCACCTGGGTAGAACCACCGACGTTCCGCAAGCCAGCTGGATAGCTTCCTCACATAAAGATTCCTAGGCCCCTGAGGGATCGAACCTACAGCGGTGAGGTGCAAGTGATTTCAAGTCAGAGACGTTAACCACTCGGCTACGGACGCCCCCTACAGGTGATTTGAATGGTTTATTTAAATTTACAGTCGTTATTGACAAGATATTTGTTCAGAATGATTTTTTTTTTGATTTATTG
>JAWPHD010023438.1:0-22112 GCA_037043455.1 Cyrtodaria siliqua | reverse complement strand
GAGATCTAAGAATGCGATTATTGACAATTAATTGTCCCAACAAGGTAAGTTATTTTGTAATAAAATATTGCATATGAATTTGTCCCAACAAGGTAAATATGTATTATGTAATAAAATGTTGCATATTAATATGTTGTCCCTAACAAGTAAAGTGTATTGTAATTAAATAGACTTAATTTCAGCATAACGAATTAATTTGTCCTAACAAGTAAGTTATTATTGTAATAAAAATATTGCTATATTAATTTAGTACTAACAAGTAAGTTTCTGTTGTAATAAATATTTGCATATTATTTGTCCCACACAAGTAAGTTTATTTGAAATATATATTGCATATTAATTTGTCTCTAACAAGTAAGTTCTTTGTAATAACATTTTGCATATTAATTATTTGTCCAACAAGTAAGGTTTATTTGTAATAAATATGTGCATATTAATTTGTCCTAACAAGTAGTTTATTGTAATATAATTTTGCGTATATATTTGTCCTAACAAGTAAGTTTATTTTGTAATAAAATATTGCATATTAATTTGTACTAACAAGTAAGTTTATTTGTAATAAAATATTGGCAGTATTAATTGTGTCCTAACAAGTAAGTTATATTGTAATATAATATTTCATATTAATTTGTCCCTAACAAGTAATGTTTATTTAGTATAAAATATTGCAATATTAATTTGTCCTAACAAGTAAGTTTATTTGTAATAAAATATTGCAGTATGAATTTGTACTAACAAGTAAGTTATTGTAATAAAATTTTGCATGTTAATTATCTATCCCAACAAATAAGTTTATTTGTAATAAAATATTGCATATTAATTTGTCCTAACAAGTAAGTTCTATTTTATAATAACATTTGCATTCATTAATTTTGTCCCTACCAAGTAAGTTATTTGTTGTAATAAAATATGCATTATTAATTTGTACTAACAAGTCATTTTATTTGTATAAAATTTTGCATATTAATTTGTCCCAAAAGTAAGTTTATTTGTAATATAATATATGCATATAATTTGTCCTAACATGTAAGTTTATTGAAATGTACATTTTGCATATTATTTTGTCCTAACAAGTAAAGTTTTTTTGTAATAAAATATTGCATATTAATTGTCCTAACAAATAAGTTTATTTGTATAAAAATTTTGGCAGTATTATTTGTCCCTAACAAGTAAGTTTATTGTAATAAAATGTTACATATTAATTTGTACTAACCAGGGCCCCTGTTTTATTAAACATCTTACGATTAGTCTCAAATTTAAAATCGTTACTTTGTTTCATCCCTAAGCATTCAATGCAGACAAGTATGTTTTGCCACGTAGTGTGCAAAAAGATCACATGTATAAGAAAATGAAATGGAAATCCTGTTTATTTTAAAAGTGTAATTAATAGGTGAGAGTATTTAAGGGAAATGGATTTAAGATCAAAATGGTCGTAAGTTGTTTCATAAAACGGGGCAAAGGTAGTTTATTTGTAATTACATTTTGCATAATTAATTTGTCCCTAATCAAGAAAGGTTTATTTGTAATAAAAATGTTGCATATTAATTTGTTCCTAACAAGTAAGTTGTTTTGTAATAAAATGTTGCATATTAATTTGGCACTAGCAAGTCTAAAGTTTATTTGTAATAAATTGTTGCATAATAGCTAATTTTTCCTAACAAGAAATTTATTTGTATGATATATTGCATATTAATTTGTACTACAAGTAATTTTTTTTCTAATACAATGTTGCATATTAATTTGTCCTAAAAAGTAAGTTTATTTGTAATAAAATGTTGCATATTAATTTCTTCCTAACAAGAATAGTTTATTTGAAATAACATTTTGCATATTAATTTGTCCTAACAAGTAAATTTAATTGTAATTAAATATTGCATATTAATTTGTCCCAACAAGTAAGTTTATTTGTAATAAAATATTGCATATTAATTTGTCACAACAAGTAAATGTAATTTGTAATAAAAATGTTGCATATTAATTTGTCCTAACAAGTAAATTTATTGTAATAAATATTGCATATTAATTTTGTTCCTAACAAGTAAGTTTATTTGTAATTACTTTTTGCATATTAATTTGTCCTAACAAGTAAGTTTATTTGCAATAAAATGGTTGCATATTAATTTGTCCTAACAAGCTAAGTTTATTTGTAAATTAAATATTGCATATTAATTTTTTCCCAACAAGTAAGTTCTATTTGTAATAAAATATTGCATATTAATTTGTCCTAACAAGTAAGTTTATTTGTAATAAATGTTTTATATTAATTTGTCCTAACAAGTAAGTTTATTTGTAATCAAATGTTGCATATTAATTTGTCCTAACAAGTAAGTTATTGTAATAAAATGTTTGCTTATTAATTTGTCCTAACAAGTAAATTTAATTGTAATTAAATATTGCATATTAATTTGTCCCAACAAGTAAGTTTATTTGTATAAAATATGCATATAATTTTGTCCCAACAAGTAAATGTATTTGTAATAAATGTTGCATGATTAATTGTTCCTAACTAAGTAAATTTATTTGTAATTAAATATTGCATATTAATTTGTCCATAACAAGTAAGTTTATTTGTAATAACATTTTGCATATCTAATTTGTCCTAACAAGGTCAGTTTAATTTGTGAATAAAATGTTGCATAATTAATTTAGTCCTAACAAAGTAAGTTTATTTGTAATTAAATATTGCCATATTAATTTTTTCCCAACAAGTAAGTTTATTTGTAATAAAATATTGCATATTAATTTGTCCTAACAAGTAAGTTTATTTGTAATAAATGTTTCATATTAATTTGTCCCTAACAAGTAAGTTTATTTGTAATAAAATGTTGCATATCTTAATTTGTCTCTAACAAGTAGGTTTTTTTGTAATAAAAATATTGCATATTAATTTAGCCTAACAAGTAAGTTTATTTGTAATAACATTTTGCATAATTAATTTATCCTAACCATGTAAGTTTATTTGTAATACTAATTTTGCATATTAATTTGTCCCAACATGTAAGTTTTTTTGTAATAAATGTTGCATATTAATATTGCCCTAACAAGTAAGTTTCATTTGTAATAACATTTTGCATACTTAATTTGGCCTACAAGTAAGTTTTATTTGTAATAAAATGATGCATAATTAATTTTGTCCTAACAAGTAAAATTTATTTGTAATTAAATATTGCATATTAATTGTGGTCGCTACACAAGTAAAGTGTATTTGTAATAAAATGTTGCATATTAATTTGTCCTAACAAGTAAGTTTATTGTAATAAAATATTGCTTATTAATTAGGTCCCAACAAGTAAGTTATTTGTAATAAAATGTTGCATATTAATTTGGCCTAACAAGTAAGTTTATTTGTAATACCATTTTGCATATTAATTTGTCCTAACAAGTAAGTTTTTTTGTAATTAAATATTGCATATTAATTTGAGACCTAACATGTAAGTTTATTTGTAATAAAGTATTGCATATTAATTTGCCTAACAAGGTAAAGTTTATTTGTATAAAATATTGCATATTAATTTGCCCTAACAAGTAAGTTTATTTGTAATAAACATTTTGCGTATTAATTTGTCCTAACAAGTAAGTTTATTTGTAATAAAATGTTGCATATTAAATATTGTCCTAAACAAGTAAGTTTATTTGTAATTATATATTGCATATTAATTTGTACTAACAAGTTGTTTTTTCTCTAATAAAATGTTGCATATTAATTTGTCCTAAACAAGTAAGTTTATTTGTAATAATGTTGCATATTAAGTTCTCCTAACAAGTAAGTTTATTTGTAATAACATTTTGCATATTAATTGTCCTAACAAGTAAGTTTATTTTGTTAATTAAATATTGCATATAATTTGTACTAACAAGTAAGTTTATTTGTAATAACATTTTGCATATTAATTTGTCCTAACAAGTAAGTGTATTGTAATAAAATGTTGCATAATGTATTTGTCCTAACAAAGTAAGTTTATTTGTAATAAAATATTGCATATTAATTTGTCCCAACAAGTAAGTTTATTTGTAATAAAATGTTGCAATTAATTTGGCCTAACAAGTAAAGTCTTATTTGCAATAACATTTTGCATATTAATTTGTCCTAACAAGTAAAGTTTTTTTGTAATTAAATATTGCATATTAACTTAGGCCTAACATGTAAGTTTATTGTAATAAAATATTGCATATTAATTTGGCCTAACAAGTAAGTTTATTTTGTAATAAAATATTGCATATTAATTTGGCCTAACAAGTAAGTTTATTTGTAATATACATTTTGCATATTAATTTGTCCTAACAAGTAAGTTTATTTGATATATATTGCCATATTATTTTCCCAACAAGTAAGTTTATTGTATAACATTTTGCATATTAATTGTCCCAACAAGTAAGTTTATTTGTAATAACATTTTGCATATTAATTTGTCTTAACAAGTAAAGTTTAATATTTGTATTTAAATATTTGCATATTAAATTTGTCCTAACAAGTAAGTTTATTTGTAATAAAATGTTGCAAATTAATTGTCCTAACAAGTAAGTTTATTTGTAATAAACATTTTGCATATTAATTTGTCCCCAACAAGTAAGTTTATTTGTAATAAAATGTTGCATATTAATTTGTCTAACAAGTAAGTTTATTTGTAATAAAATGTTGCTATATAAACATATTGTCCCTAACAAGTAAGTTTATTTGTAATAAAAATATGCATATTAATTTGTACTAACAAGTAAGTTTATTTTGTAATAAAATATTGCATATTAATTTGTCCTAACAAAGTATGTTTATTTGTAATAAAATATTCCATATTAATTTGTACTAACAAGTAAGTTTATTTGTAATAAATATTGCATATTAATTTGTCCTAACAAGTAAGTTTATTTGTAATAAATTATTGCATATTAATTTGTCCTAACAAGTAAGGTTTATTTGTAATAAAATATTGCATATAATTTGTACTAACAAGTAAGTTTATTTCTAATAAAATTTTGCATATTAATTTGTCCAACAAATAAGTTTATTTGTAATAAAATATTGCATATTAATTTGTCCTAACAAGTAAGTTTATTTATAATAACATTTTGCAATATTAATTTGTCCTAACAAGTAAGTTTATTTGTAATAAATATTGCATATAAATTTGTACTAACAAGTAAGTTTATATTTGTAATAAAATTTTGCATATTAATTTGTCCCAACAAGTAAGTTTATTTGTAATATAATATTGCATATTAATTTGTCCTAACAAGTAAGTTTATTATGTAATAACATTTTGCATATTAATTTGTCCTAACAAGTAAGTTTATTTGTAATAAAATGTTGCATATTAATTGTCCTAACATGTAAGTTTATTTGTATAAAATTTTGCATATTAATTTGTCCTAACAAGTTAGTTTATTGTAATAAAATATTGCATATTAATTTGTACTAACAAGTAAGTTTATTTGTAATAAAATTTTGCCTATTATTTGTCCAAACAAGTAAGTTTATTTGTAATAAAAATATTGACTATTCATTTGTCCTAACAAGTAAGTTTATTTGTAATAACATTTGCATATTATTTTGTCCTAACAAGTAAGTTTATTTGTAATAAAATGTTGCATATTATTTTGTCCTAACAAGTAAGTTTATTTGTAATAAAATGTTGCATATTAATTTGTCCTAACAAGTAAGTTGATTTGTAATAAAATATTGCATCTTAATTTGTCCTAACAAGTAAGTCTATTTGTAATAAAATATTGCATATTAATTTGTCCTAACAAGTAAGTTTATTGCAATAACAATTTTGCGTATTAATTTGTCCTAACAAGTAAGTTTAATTTGTAATAAAATGTTTGCATATTAATTTGTCCTAACAAGTAAGTTTATTTGTAATAAAATGTTGCATATTAATTTGCCTAACAAGTAAGTTTATTTGTAATAAAATGTTGCATATTTAATTTGTCCTAACAAGTAAATTTATTTGTAATTATATATTGCATATTAATTTGTACTAACAAGTAATTTTTTTCTAATAAAATGTTGCATATTAATTTTGTCCTACAAGTAAGTTTATTTGTAATAAATGTTGCATATTAATTTCCTCCTACAAGTAAGTTTATTTGTAATAACATTTTGCAGATTAATTTGTCCTAACAAGTAAGTTTATTGTAATTAAATATTGCATATTAATTTGTACTAACAAGTAAGTTTATTTGTAATAACATTTTGCATATTAATTTGTCCTAACAAATAAATTTAATTGTAATTAAATATTGCATATTAATTGTCCCCAACAAGTAAGTTTATTTGTAATAAAATATTGCATATTAATTTGTCACAACAAGTAAATGTATTTGTAATAAAATGTTGCATATTAATTTGTCCTAACAAGTAATTTATTTGTAATTAAATATTGCATATTAATT
This sequence comes from Cyrtodaria siliqua, assembly GCA_037043455.1. Taxonomy (NCBI): domain Eukaryota; kingdom Metazoa; phylum Mollusca; class Bivalvia; order Adapedonta; family Hiatellidae; genus Cyrtodaria; species Cyrtodaria siliqua. Next base: position 15,722 of record JAWPHD010023438.1, on the reverse strand, counting down.
TGTCCTAACAAGTAAGTTTATTTGTAATTACATTTTGCATAATAATTTGTCTCTAACAAAGTAAGTTTACTTTGTAATAAAATGTTGCATGTTAATTTGTCCTAACAAGTAAGTTTATTTGTAATTAAATAATGCATATTATATTTTTCCCAACAAGTAATTTTATTTGTAATAAAATATTGCATATTAATTTAGTCCTAACAAGTCAGTTATTCGTAATAAAAGTTTCATATTAATTTGTCCTAACAAGTAAGTTTATTTGTAATAAAATGTTGCATAGTTAATTTGTCCTAACAAGTAAGTTATTTGTAATAAAATGTTGCATATTAATTTGTCCTAAACAAGTAAATTTAATTGTAATTAAATATTGCATATTAATTTGTCCCAACAAGTAAGTTTATTGTAATAAAATATTGCATATTAATTTGTCCCAACAAGTAAATGTATTTGTAATAAAATGTGCATATTAATTTGTCCTAACAAGTAAATTTATTTGTAATTAAATATTGCATATTAATTGTCCTAACAAGTAAGTTTATTTGTAATAACATTTTGCATATTAATTTGTCCTACAAGTCAGTTTATTTGTAATAAAATGTTGCCATATTAATTTGTCCTAACAAGTAAGTTTATTTGTAATAAAATGTTTCATATTAATTTGTCCTAACAAGTAAGTTTATTTGTAATAAAATGTTGCATATTAATTTGTCCTAACAAGTAAGTTTTTTTGTAATAAAATATTGCATATTAATTTGGCCTAACAAGTAAGTTTATTTGTAATAACATTTTGCATATTAATTTGGTCTAACAAGTAAGTTTATTTGTAATAAATGTTGCATATTAATTTGTCCTAACTAAGTAAATTTATTTGTAATTAAATATTGCATATTAATTGTCCTAACAAGTAAGTGTATTTGTAATTAAAATGTTGCATATTATTTGTCCTAACAAGTAAGTTTATTTGTAATAAAATATTGCATATTAATTTGTCCAACAAGTAAGTTTATTTGTAATAAAATGTTGCATATTATTTGGCCTAACAGTAAGTTTATTTGTAATAACATTTTGCATATTAATTTGTCCTAACAAGTAAGTTTTTTTGTAATTAAATATTGCATATTAATTTGGCCTAACAAAGTAGTTTATTTGTAATAAAATTATTGCATATTAATTTGGCCTAACAAGTAAGTTATTTTGTAATAAAATATTGGATTATTAATTTGGCCTAACAAGTAAGTTATTGTAATAAAATGTTGCATATTATTTGTCCTAACAAGTAAATTTAATTGTAATTAAATATTGCATATTAATATGTCCCAACAAGTAAGTTTATTTGTAATAAAATGTTGGTTGCATATATATATATGTAAATTGGGTGTCCTGTGGTATTTTCAGCAACTCAAAATTACCACAGGAATTTTTTCAAACTTTTTCAAACATGCCTATTTACAATCAGCATGAAATGCTGATTTTGCTGGTTATTTGTTGAGTTTTTTTATTGTTAGATTTTAGTTTAGACTTCAATACGTCTGAAATTTAAACACTCTGGGTTATACGACTTAAACTTCCAATAATTTTGCATTTTCCTAATTGAAGCTGCACCGCAACTAGCACATACTTGATACATCGCATAAGTACCTTTTTTACATTTTATACAAGGTAATACACGACTTGTTTTTAATCTATATTTATGCAAACTACATAATTAGAATCTTTAGTTGGCTTATTTTTACACGGACCGTGTAATCCAATTTTAAGAAATTTACAAACATTGTTTTCCATTGTCTATCTTTACAATATATTATTTTTATATTAAATAAAAAAAAAATTAAAGTATAACAAAGAAAGAGAATGGAAAACGAAGAGACTATAAGAAACTTAATACGTTTATATGATAAAGGTGTAATAGGTAAGGAAACATTAGAACATAGTCTTATGGTTATACAACCACCATAGGTTATACAACCACCAAATGTTATACAACCAAAAGAAACCTCAAAAGATACAACATTGGAAAATTTACTTAAGAGGCGTCGTGCTAAAAAACAACGTAAGAGAGATAAAGCAAACAATATAAAATTACAAGAGCAAGCAAAAGTTAATGATGTAAAATTGCAAAAAGTTGATGATAAAATATATAAAGAACTAAAACTAGTTGACAAGCCAAAATGTGGTTATTTCAAAGCATATGAAATATCTGCTAAAAAATATAAAGATCCAAGAAAACTACTACTTGATAAAAAATCTATCATAACGAAACAAATAACCAAAGAGTTAAAAAATAATGGAATAAAATTTCAGTTAGGTCTTACCGTAGAATTATTTAAAGATGATGGTGCTACAAAAAAATACACCACAGCAGTATTACATAGTGAACAAAATACAATTTTATCTGATGAAAAAATAGATGAGCTTTATGATAAATCATCTGATGACATACAAGAAAGTTTGGAAAGATTTACAAACACAGCATCAGGATTAGAAGTTGATTACTGTATTACACTTTATTTAAATTTTGCAAAGTATGAACCATTAAAAGGTTCTTCCTATATTCCTTTACATAAAGCAGTATCTGATAAGAAAGCAATTATAAATGTTATTAATAAAGATGATAGGTGTTTGGAAGTATCATTAGTTTCATCACTTTGGCCTAATAAGAATAATCCAATTAAAATGTCTAGTTACAACAAACACATGGGTAAGTTAAACATGGATGGTATTGACTATCCAACTCCGATTTTACAAATTCCAAAAGTAGAAAAACAAAATAATATTGCAATCAATGTTTACGGATATACAGTATCAGATAAAATTAAAAAGGCATCATTTTTTCCATATAAAATATCAGATCAGCCGAAGGATATAAAAATAATTAATTTGATGCTGATCTCTGAAGATACTGAAATTGAAACAGAAAATGAAAATGATCCAAACAACGAAGAAGGAATTATAGATAATTACAATCCTGACAAACCCGAAGTTGAAAAAGAAACAAAATATCATTATTGCTTGATCAAAGACCTAGACAAATTACTTTACGATCAAAACAAACATCATGGTAAAACTTACTTTTGTGATCGTTGCCTTCATGGTTACTCTGGACAAAAACTACTTGCAAAACACAAAGAAGACTGTGAAGGTATTAATAAAAACTCTTGCAAAATTGAAATGCCAAAGAAAAAGGCACAATTACCAAATTCAAAAATCATCAAAAACAAATGTCTGTTCCTTATGTAATATATGCTGACTTTGAAAGTATACTTGAACCTAAATCTTTAAAATTTGGAAAAAAATCTGAAATTACAAACGTGCATAAAGCTTGTGGATTTGGATATCAAGTTGTCAGATATGATGGCAAAGCAAATAATCCAGTTATTTACAGAGGTGAAGATGCAATTGAAAAGTTTTTAAATCATTTGGAATGTGAGAAAAGTAACATCAATAATACATTTGCTCATCCCAAACCCTTAATCATGACACAGCAGAATGAAATAGATCATGAAAAAGCAACACACTGCTGGATATGTCAAAATATAATCGATAATGATAAAAATGGTAAAGTAAAAGATCATTGTCATTTTACTGGAGAATACAGAGGTGCTGCACATAAAAGTTGCAACCTAAAACTGAAAATAAAACCAAACAAAACACCAATTCCTATAATGTTTCATAACCTTAAAGGATATGACAGTCATCTTATAATGCAAAGTATAGCTAAAATAACAGGTAATATTACTTGCATCCCAAATAATGCTGAAAAGTATATATCATTTATTATTATACTATACCTCACTCAAAATTCTCTATGTAATTTCCCCATTCCCGATCAGTCAACAATTGGTAATGTTTCATGGTAATGTTTCATGGCATGAAACATTATCTCGTGCTTCTAAAAAAAGAACGGTGGTTTCCTCAAGTACTAAAAATAGAACGGTGGTTTCCTAGTTCAAGGGAGGTAACTATGGTATAAAATCTAGTCTATGTCAGTGAGCGCTTATTATGTAAACAAATTAAATGAATTTTAAAAAAAAAAAAAAAAATTAAAAAAAATTAAAAAATTAAATGAATTTTGATGTTTGGTATAATAAAATAAATATCACATCCCATGGAGGGTGATAGAACATATTGTCAACCCTCGATGTGGTAATGTCCACCTCGGCTAAAGCCTCGATGTGATATTTATATAGTGCTGGTCAACTTAGATTTTTAGACAGTTTCCAATTGATGGGTAAGTCTTTAGCAAGTTTAGTTGATGCAACAGATAAATCTGATTTTAAAATTACTAAAGATCAGTTTGAAAAAACAGAGTTACTTTTACGAAAAGGTGTTTATCCATACGAATATATGGATAACATGGAAAGACTTGATGAAACATAATTACCACCCATAGAAAAATTCTACAGTAGTTTATCAGATGAAAGTATAACCCAAAAAGATTATGAGCATGCTCAAAGAGTATGGAAAGAGTTTAACTGTAAAACCCTTGGTGACTATCATGATTTATATCTAAAAACTGATGTAACTTTGCTGGCAGATGTGTTTCAAACTTTTAGAAAAACATGTATGAGTGCATACAAACTTGATCCTTTGCATTATTATACAGCACCAGGATTATCTTGGGATGCACTACTAAAACATTCAAAAATAGAATTAGAACTTTTATCAGATATTGACATGCATTTGTTTTTAGAAAAAGGAATGCGAGGTGGAATTAGTATGGTATCAAAAAGATATGCCAAAGCAAATAATCCACATGTTGCTGATTACAAACCTAACGATCAAAATAATTTCTTAATGTATTTTGATGCAAATAATTTATATGGTTGGGCAATGAGTCAACCACTTCCACATTCCGGTTTTATTTGGAAAAATAAAAACAAAAGTGGTAACTTTTCAAAACCAAAAATTGGTAAAGGACAAATACTTGAAGTTGATTTAGAATACCCAAAAACACTTCATGAATTACATAATGACTATCCACTTGCACCAGAAAGATTAACAGTGAAAAAAGAATTATTATCTAAATACCAAACAGATTTGTTAGGAAATAACAGCATGATAAATACAGAACAACTAGTTCCAAATCTTCAAGACAAGAAAAAGTATGTAATACATTACAAAAACCTGCAACTGTACTTATCTTTAGGCATGACACTAAAAAACGTACATAGATTATTAGAATTTAATGAAAAACCATGGATGAAATCATACATAAATCTAAACACAGAACTTAGAAAAAAAGCTAAATCAAACTTTGAAAAAGACTTTTACAAACTTATGAATAACTCTGTATTCGGAAAAACAATGGAAAATCTCCGCAAGCGGACTGATATAAAACTAGTCAGAACTGATGGTTCTGAAAATTAAAAAAATAAGAAAAATAATAGCTAAACCAAACTTTAACCGACGCATAAAATTTTCAGATGAGTTATCAGCAGCGCATGTAAACAAAACAAAATTAACATTAAACAAACCAATTTATGTTGGGATGTCAGTATTGGATTTATCAAAGTATATGATGTATGATTGGTATTATAATACTTTGAAAAAAAGGTATGGAAATAACTGTACTTTATTATACACAGATACTGACAGCTTGCTTGTGGATATAAAAACAGAAGATGCATATAAAGATATGTCTGATATGAAAGATGAGTATGATCTAAGTGATTATCCTCAAAATCACCCAATGCATGATGATACAAACAAAAAAGTATTGGGTAAAATGAAAGACGAATGTGCTGGTGTTGCTATAGCTGAGTATGTTGGATTAGGACCCAAGCTATATTCTATTTTGAGAGCGGATGAGCAGGTTATTGAAAAAGTAATAAATAAAATGAAAGATGAGTGTCCTGGTGTTTCTATAGTTGAGTATATTGAATCAAGACCTGAACTATATATTCCAAACTGGATGAGTTAAGATCCGGACTATCTTCTATTTTGAAATCGGATGAGGAAATTATTAAAAAAGCAAGAGGTAAAATGAAAGATGAATGTGATGTTTCTACAGTTGAGGATATTGGATTAAGATCCAAACAAGATTCTATTTTGAAAGTGAATGAGCAGATTATTAAGAAAGCAAAGGGTGTAAAAAAATATGTAGTCGAAAAACAAATAAATTTTGAAAACTACAAGGATGTATTGATTGACAAGAAAAAATGCACCCATGATATGAATATGATACGATCAATGAAGCATCAAATATATGGCATAACAGTAAACAAAGTTACATTATCACCATTTTACTCAAAAAGATACATCCGAGAAGATGGAATTACAACTGATGCACATGGCTTCTATAAAAACTTATGAATTTGGGTATCAGCAGGAACAATAAGTAATTCTTCTTTGACAAATCCTGGTGCTTTCAAATAATAAACTCTTATACCTTGCGTCACCATATAACTTTTAATCTTGTGAATATCTACACTCCAAATTGGATCAGTTGCTCTGCGTCTTCCACCTTCTTGTTCCCCGGGTTGATATAAATATCTTACACTTGCATTCATACAGATAGGATCATCTTTTAATATTTTTGTTTCAACAGGAGGAGGCTTTTTTGTCTCCACATTTATGGCTTTAACAATTTTTCAGCCATGATTATCATACAGAATTGCTACAAGCAATGCTACAATCAATGCTACAAGCAAAATAAGTCCCATATAGCCCCAAAATACACACAGACGATGTCAAACAATTACAAAACATGCCAAAATATATACAGACTATACTCAAACGATACCCAGACGATGTCAAAATATATACAGACGATGCTAAACAATCTTCAACTACACACAGAAGATTCCAAACAGTCATCAACTGCATACAAAAGATTCCAAACAGTCTTTAACTGCATACAGACGATACTAAAATTGGTTGTGTTCTAATATTATTTTAAAATAATATTAAAATATATCATAATATAAAAACATGGAAAACAAAAGAGGATACTTGACACAAGAACAAATAGAAGAACTTCGTGGACTACGTGGACAAATATCTGCGAACCAAGCGATGAAAAGATATAGAATTGGAAATGACAAACTAAGGAAGATATGGAACCCTCGTATTACAAGGGAGGACATTACAAGAAAGGAAGAGAATGAAAAACCATATACGGCAGACAAACTTATACCACATGACAACACAGAACGTGACAAAATATTAAAAGAGATACCTACACCAGAAGATGTGGTGTATAATCTGGAAACCATAGCAGAAGAAAGTCGTAAACAGACGCAACTTCTTTTCCGTCTGTTGGAAAAACAAGGAGAAGAAAAAGATGACATAGATTTGTTGCTGGAACAGCAGGAAGATGAACAATCTGTTTTGGAAGACGAACAAGAAGAAGAAAAGAAACAAACATATTCCATGCAAGAGATAGGAAAAACGGTAGATGGTTTTAAACATTTTGCATACATATATATGGGTATAGTGACAGCTATATCAGTTTTGGGGATAACATGGAAAAATGTAGAGAAGACACCTAGACTACAGGCAACAAAACCTCCAGTAGAGACGCCTAGACCAAGTTTGTTTAAGAAAGAACCAGACCCATTTGATTTTTAATAAAACCCAATGTTCCAGTTTTGTTACCTTTAGAAATAGCAGCAATAGTATGTGGAGCTACAGGTGTTTGTATTAATTTTATCAGACGCAAGCTTAATGTAAAAGCCCAAAAACATCATGAAATAAAAACTTTTGCAGAGGTTAAGTTGAATAGCATAAAGCAGTTAATATCAAAAGCGTTGAATGATGCACAAATATCTGATCAAGAGTTAAAGTTGATTTTGGATGAGTTAGATAAATATTATAGTTTAAAAGAAAACACTAAACAAAAAAAGGCTAAAATAAGTGAAGCTCAAAAAAAAGAACTAGTGGAGCAGGGAAGAAAGGAAGCAATGGCAACCTTACAAAAAAGTCTAAAAAGTGTGTAATAAATTGTTTTAGTAATGTGTATGAGTACGATCCACCACCTTTGTATTCAAGGTCAGAAAATTGTTAATTTAAATGTAATTTTGATAACAAATCAACAAATTTGTTTTGTATTAAATAAACATTTTATAATTTTGATAACTTATAAAAAAAAATTAAACTTGCAATCTTCCCTACCCCTATTTTAAAAAAGTTTTAATAAATCAAGTAAAATCACCATTTCATGAAATATTCGGGCAAAATCAACAAATAACCAGCAAAATCAGCATTTCATGCTGATTGTAAATAGGCATGTTTGAAAAAGTTTGAAAAAATTCCTGTGGTAATTTTGAGTTGCTGAAAATACCACAGGACACCCAATTTACATATATATCATATTAATTTGTCCTAACAAGTAAATTTAATTGTAATTAAATATTGCATATTAATTTGTCCCAACAAGTAAGTTTATTTGTAATAAAATATTGCATATTAATTTGTCCCAACAAGTAAATGTATTTGTAATAAAATGTTGCATATTAATTTGTCCTAACAAGTAAATTTATTTGTAATTAAATATTGCATATTAATTTGTCCTAACAAGTAAGTTTATTTGTATTACATTTTGCATATTAATTTGTCCTAACAAGTAAGTTTATTTGTAATAAAATGTTGCATATTAATTTGTCCTAACAAGTAAGTTTATTTGTAATTAAATATTGCATATTAATTTTTTCCCAACAAGTAAGTTTATGTGTAATCAAATATTGCATATTAATTTGTCCTAACAAGTAAGTTTATTTGTAATAAAATGTTTCATATTAATTTGTCCTAACAAGTAAGTTTATTTGTAATAAAATGTTGCATATTAATTTGTCCTAACAAGTAAGTTATTTGTAATAAAATGTTGCATCTTAATTTGTCCTAACAAGTAAATTTAATTGTAATTAAATATTGCATATTAATTTGTCCCAACAAGTAAGTTTATTTGTAATTAAATATTGCATATTAATTTGTCCCAACAAGTAAATGTATTTGTAATAAAATGTTGCATATTAATTTGTCCTAACAAGTAACTTTATTTGTAATTAAATATTGCATATTAATTTGTCCTAACAAGTAAGTTTATTTGTAATAACATTTTGCATATTAATTTGTCCTAACAAGTCAGTTTATTTGTAATAAAATGTTGCATATTAATTTGTCCTAACAAGTAAGTTTATTTGTAATTAAATATTGCATATTAATTTTTTCCCAACAAGTAAGTTTATTTGTAATAAAATATTGCATATTAGTTTGTCCTAACAAGTAAGTTTATTTGTAATAAAATGTTTCATATTAATTTGTCCTAACAAGTAAGTTTATTTGTAATAAAATGTTGCATATTAATTTGTCCTAACAAGTAAATTTATTTGTAATTAAATATTGCATATTAATTTGTCCTAACAAGTAAGTTTATTTGTAATAACATTTTGCATATTAATTTGTCCTAAAAAGTAAGTTTATTTGTAATAAAATGTTGCATAATAATTTGTCCTAACAAGTAAAATTATTTGTAATTAAATATTGCATATTAATTTGTCCCAACAAGTAAGTTTATTTGTAATAAAATATTGCATATTAATTTGTCCTAACAAGTAAGTTTATTTGTAATAAAATGTTTCATATTAATTTGTCCTAACAAGTAAGTTTATTTGTAATAAAATGTTGCATATTAATTTGTCCTAACAAGTAAATTTATTTGTAATTAAATATTGCATATTAATTTGTCCTAACAAGTAAGTGTATTTGTAATAACATGTTGCATATTAATTTGCCCTAACAAGTAAGTTTATTTGTAATAAAATGTTGCATATTAATTTGTCCTAACAAGTAAATTTATTTGTAATTAAATATTGCATATTAATTTGTCCCAACAAGTAAGTTTATTTGTAATAAAATATTGCATATTAATTTGCAAGTAAGTTTATTTGTAATAAAATGTTGCATATTAATTTGTCCTAACAAGTAAGTTTATTTGTAATAAAATGTTGTATATTATTTGTCCTAACAAGTAAATTTATTTGTAATTAAATATTGCATATTAATTTGTCCTAACAAGTAAGTGTATTTGTAATAAAATGTTGCATATTAATTTGTCCTAACAAGTAACTTTATTTGTAATAAAATGTTGCATATTAATTTGGCCTAACAAATAAGTTTATTTGTAATAACATTTTGCATATTAATTTGTCCTAACAAGTAAGTTTTTTGTAATAAAATATTGCATATTAATTTGGCCTAACAAGTAAGTTTATTTGTAATAACATTTTGCATATTAATTTATCCTAACAAGTAAGTTTATTTGTAATACAATTTTGCATATTAATTTGTCCTAACAAGTAAGTTTATTTGTAATAGAATGTTGCATAATAATTTTTCCTAACAAGTAAATTTATTTGTAATAAAATAATGCATATTAAATTGGCCTAACAAGTAAGTTTATTTGTAATAACATTTTGCATATTAATTTGTCCTAACAAGTAAGTTTATTTGTAATAGAATGTTGTATAATAATTTTTCCTAACAAGTAAATTTATTTGTAATAAAATAATGCATATTAAATTGGCCTAACAAGTAAGTTTATTTGTAATAAAATGTTGCATATTAATTTGTCCTAACAAGTAAATTTATTTGTAATTAAATATTGCATATTAATTTGTCCTAACAAGTAAGTGTATTTGTAATAAAGTGTTGCATATTAATTTGTCCTAACAAGTAAGTTTATTTGTAATAAAATATTGCATATTAATTTGTCCCAACAAGTAAGTTTATTTGTAATAAAATGTTGCATATTAATTTGGCCTAACAAGTAAGTTTATTTGTAATAACATTTTGCATATTAATTTGTCCTAACAAGTAAGTTTATTTGTAATTAAATATTGCATATTAATTTGGCCTTACAAGTAAGTTTATTTGTAATAAAATATTGCATATTAATTTGGCCTAACAAGTAAGTTTATTTGTAATAAAATAATGCATATTAATTTGGCCTAACAAGTAAGTTTATTTGTAATAACATTTTGCATGATAATTTGTCCTAACAAGTAAGTTTATTTGTAATAATATATTGCATATTAATTTGTCCCAACAAGTAAGTTTATTTGTAATAACATTTTGCATATTAATTTGTCCCAACAAGTAAGTTTATTTGTAATAACATTTTGCATATTAATTTGTCCTAACAAGTAAGTTTATTTGTATTAAAATATTGCATATTAATTTGTCCTAACAAGTAAGTTTATTTGTAATAAAATGTTGCATATTAATTTGTCCTAACAAGTAAGTTTATTTGTAATAACATTTTGCATATTAATTTGTCCCAACAAGTAAGTTTATTTGTAATAAAATGTTGCATATTAATTTGTCCTATTAAGTAAGTTTATTTGTAGTAAGATGTTGTATATTAATTTGTCCTAACAAGTAAGTTTATTTGTAATAAAATATTGCATATTAATTTGTCCTAACAAGTAAGTTTATTTGTAATAAAATATTGCATATTAATTTGTACTAACAAGTAAGTTTTTTTGTAATAAAATATTGCATATTAATTTGTCCTAACATGTAAGTTTATTTGTAATAAAATATTGCATATTAATTTGTCCTAACAAGTAAGTTTATTTGTAATAAAATATTGCATATTAATTTGTACTAACAAGTAAGTTTATTTGTAATAAAATTTTGCATATTAATTTGTCCCAACAAATAAGTTTATTTGTAATAAAATATTGCATATTAATTTGTCCTAACAAGTAAGTTTATTTATAATAACATTTTGCATATTAATTTGTCCTAACAAGTAAGTTTATTTGTAATAAAATATTGCATATTAATTTGTACTAACAAGTAAGTTTATTTGTAATAAAATTTTGCATATTAATTTGTCCCAACAAGTAAGTTTATTTGTAATATAATATTGCATATTAATTTGTCCTAACAAGTAAGTTTATTTGTAACAAAATGTTGCATATTAATTTGTCCTAACAAGTAAGTGTATTTGTAATAAAATGTTGCATATTAATTTGTCCTAACAAGTAAGTGTATTTGTAATAAAATATTGCATATTAATTTGTCCTAACAAGTAAGTGTATTTGTAATAAAATTTTGCATATTAATGTGTCCTAACAAGTAAGTTGATTTGTAATAAAATTCCAGAGATCATGTATTTTAAAGAATATGTTTTATGGTTTAATCTTAGCCATGTACCGGGCATGTGTGCACCACGATATTATTAGCACACGTCTGCTAAACATGTATATATGCAGTTCAATCGGAAATTTGACCAATCGTATTAATGATTAACAATCAGCAGAGCAAGCACAACATGTAAAGGAAAGAAGCAAATATGCAATAGTAATATGTTGTGCAAGTACAGGCATACCATCACAAATGCTTCAGATCCATATCGAGAATTTTTGATATTAATAGTTTTAATCTTAGCAGTTTAATGCTGTGGGAAGCTTAACTGTTATCACCAATGACACAGTCGTTATAATGTTTGGTTGACATATATATTTCCTTTCAAATGCACATCAGTTAAAGTTCTATTGTGCAACCTACACGTATGTGAGGATACATTTGACAAGTCAAAGCAGTGCGTTTACCTTCAGATATTGTAAAGAAGAAACACGTTAATGTATGAAAGAAAGGAGAACTAAGAACGTAAAATACTATGCAGTTCGTTTTTCAAACATGAACAGACGTACACGGAAGACTGGACATATACTCAGATGGTATTTATAAAAAGAGGGATATATGGCACTGAATCGCTCACATGATGAGTTTGGAGAATAAGTGAAAAATAAATAGAAATATGGCTTCATTCGTTTAATAGAGAAACCCCTTCGTATTATTTTGAAAGTACCATGTAGTTTTCAGGATATAAATCTCGTTCAAACTCCAAACGCCCTTTTTGGCCACTGAACGTTCGAAGGCTATTACGTGGTCCGAGTATTTACTTTCAGACACCTTCCAACCCCTTCTCAAAGAAGCGAAAACGGGGTTGGCTGGGGTATGAAGTAAACCGTAATTTCGATTTTCAGTACAAAAATGTTTTTAAACATGTTACATTGTTGAAATATCCGTTATAAAATCCTTATAATATAAGCTTTTCCATCGCTTAATCGAATTAAGGCGGGACCACGTAATGCCGTACCTACTGTTAGCAATCAATGTGTGTGATGTCTAATCCTACTTTCAAATGTATATATCACATGCACTAGTGTAACAAGGTGGACCAAGTGGAGAAAACTCCCCAAGAGAGAATCAAGAATAAATAAATTTACAAATTTATTTACATCAAGATGAATACAGATGCAAATGAATAATAACGACAAAGCAGAAATATCAACGTTTTTAAAGTGTTTAAAATACACGTTATATGAATCAATATAGCTTTGATATTTATGCTATACACAATGTGAGAATATGGATGATTCCGGAACTGCTCTGCGCAAAATAAGAATTCTTAAAATGCCCGACGATTCCGGAATTGTGCAGGACTATTCCGGAATTGCGCAAGGGTTAAATCGATATAAAATATGCACCAAGTGTCTACGCAATTTGAGAATGTTTTGCGCAACGTACGAATTTGTGTTGGGATTTGAAAAGAAATATAGTGTTTTGAAACCTATTTATTTCTAATTGCATATGACTATTTGCTTCATCCGTAGTTTATAAATAAAATATAAAAAATAAATTAAACAATAAAGCGCGGAATTAAGGAGAAACATTACAGTAAAAAATATAAACAAGTGAAGCACAGTGGTGCAAACGCCGGATTGCAAATTCACCATTTTAAATGAAAAATCTAAGTAAAAAGGGGATAATTCAAGTAAAATACAAGACAGAAGTATAGTTCTTGTCATATAAAATTGTGTAATGACAACGAACAAGTTTGCCAAGTTTCAAAGCTTTCCGGCAATTCAGAAATGAGAAAAGTGGAAAAACAAATACTTTAACCAAACATTTTAAAAGTCAAAACGCGTAGACGGACATATGGACGGACGGACGGACAGATAGACGGAAATCGCCAAACTATAGGCCTAGATTTGCTATGCAATCCGGCTAAAAATAAAAACAAACCGCGGCACAGACAATAATATTTCTAAGAACGGTGAAATTGGGCATTCCATATAAAATATATTTTAGAGATTGTCCTATAATCTCTTTATACAAACATAGGACCCTGGTTTGGTGCCATATACCTCTGTATATACAAAATAGTCAAATATTGAACATCTGTCAAATAACAAACACTAAAATTGCTCAATAAATGCATCAGGTGTTAAAGCTACAACTACTACTACTAATTGCATTTGCATGTTTTAATCATATTTATTAAAGTATTATACTGATAATGTATACATTTAATGTCAAATTGTCTAATTGTCCAGAACACCTATTGTCACAAAATGTCACGGGTAGAGCGTACTGGTCGTATATAGCTCTTGTATCGGTTACACCCAAAATTTATTGTTCGAGTTGAAACAATTTCACAATATTCATGATCTATTCATGTAACACGTAAAAGCGTGCACATTTTAAGTGGCCGCCAGAATGGCCGTGTCATAAGTTTAGTTTTGTGCTAATGCATGTAAACGTATAGGTATATTTTCCTTAAACGGCAAAATTGTATAAGGGGCCTCCCGTGTAGATTCAATACTGTAGATTTAGCCACGTTTGTCACGGACTGAACGGGGGAAATAATGATTTGGGCGTAATGTTTGCTATAAAACCCATTGTCTTCTAGCTTTCGCGGGGATCATCGATAGTACTTTGTTAGAACAGAGATTGGACGGCAAATTTCACAGGCAACATGTGGTTAGTAGTTTTATTAAACTTTTATCGTATATTTGTATTCAGTGGGCGGCGCCATCTTGTTTGGCGGTTACGACATCCGGTTAGCATTGATGTTTCTCAAATATAACTTTAGACTAGCATATGATTTTGAAGTTACTTTATTAGATGTAATTATTGTAATTGATCATTAATTGTAAAACAATATTAATTTGATAACAGTGGATAATAGGTGCATTAGTTAACGTTGGCGTATAACTCAGTGATTGTAATACACGATTGTTAACATTAGTTAACAATGAGATGAGTGACAAGAATAAATGCGTGCATGCATAACTCAGTGAGTGTAATATATGAGTAATTTGATCATGTTTATATTACATGTATTAGGGCATTGATTAACAGCGACGTACATAGCGTATACATGGCGTTGTAGAATATGTATACATTGCTACTCATCATTAGTACAGCTTACATATATTGATTGAATAATGATTTGTTTGGGTAATGATAATTATGCAAGATTGTTATGTTTGTCAACCGACATCTAAAACGTATGTATAATTACAGCCTAAGCCATCCAGGGATGGAAATAAGCCATCCAGGATATAAGCCATCCAGGGTTGGAGTAAGCCATCTAGGTTTGGATATCCAGGAGTGGAGCTAAGCTTCCACGATTAACGTTTACGAGCGGTGGAGACGGTCCCCGTACCTGCGTCAGCATGGCCAGGTTTTACTAACGACAACCCCCGGGACACAATGTGGGCCCGTTACCAGTCCTCACTGGAGGAATATCATTCACAATCTCAGTGGAGATTAACTATCATTGCATCGCGTCATCAACCCTTACAGAAGGCATTTGATGACAATCATCCATTGAATTCGCGCATCATCATCTTCATGAGCTCTCGCGCATCACAGTTAGCGCGCTAGATCAACATTGTTATAGCTTTAACAACACTTTAGTGTCT
>JAWPHD010023437.1:0-22113 GCA_037043455.1 Cyrtodaria siliqua | reverse complement strand
AAATGTACCTCTACATCTGTACAGCCAAACAAGTGTACTTCAGTACATCTGGTTTATAAATGCAAACAATGGTGCCTCTGTACATGCAAACAATGGTACCTCTTTACATCTAGACAAGTACTAGTACCTCTATACAGTACCTCTGTATATCAGTGAACATGAGTACATCCAAACAAATGCACCTCTGCACATATACCTCTGTACATCCAAGCAAGTATTCCTCTGTACATCCAAACAACTGAATCTCTGTATATTCAAACAGAGGTACACCTTTTTGGATGTAAAAAGGTGTACCTCTGTACATCCAAGCCAGTTTATCTCTGTACCTAGACTGTACATCCAAACAAGTGTACCGGTACCTCAATTAATCTTCATTTGATATAATGGTCTCTGGCCTTCTAAAAAAAGGCCTTGAATATGTGTTTGAGTTGGAGTCACAACATTTTTACTTCTTAAAGTGCCCTCAAAGGGAACTTTAAGGACCAGAGTTGCCATCTTTAATGTATCAATTCATTTCCTGAAAACTTATTTGACATTTATCAAGTGTAATGAGCAAAACCAGTTTTTTATGTCCCAAGTGTACAATAACAATAGTTATATTTATGTGCAGTGTAAAATACTCATAGAGGCATTATCTATTAAACCTTATACAGCATATGTCAAGTAGAAGAATGTTGCCTTACTATGGAACAGAGAAAGAACAAATATAATTGTTAACAACAAAAATATATGATATTCGTTTTTTTCTTGTAGGTTAATTTGGAATATTTACAAAATATCATGTTATTTTACCATTAGAACACTTCTCCAGACTATTTTCTATGGAAATTACACCTTTCTGCTTGCTGCCTTGTAATAGAATGAATTGTGGTATAATTTACCTGGAACTGACACCTCTCAATCAAAATTGTCAAATTTCATGTACACTTGGGACAACACAAATATGCCAGAATTATTTTTACATGCTATCTTACCATCACAATGTTGTCATAGCTGATGCCTATTGGACATGTTCTTACTAAAAAAGTGCTTAGAGATTGAAAAGGCATGTGGACTTTAAACATATCTATCATTTATGCTAAATTGTACACTTGGGACAGTTTTTGACTGGTTATTGTATATGGCTGTCAACAAGTTCAATGAACAAGATAATGTATAGAAATGTAGAAAAACTTAAAGAATACATATTTATGTGCTGAAATAGAAAACTTTTATTCACCTCATTATCAACACCTTTTCTACCAGCACCTCAGTATACCAATTCTGGTGAAAAAGTGTGTGCAAAAAGTCTTAGTACACTTCAACTTCAAACTCTTATGGAAAAATAAAACATGTTTGGAGACGGGTTACATGTTATGTAACCGATAGTGAATATGCTATGCTACTGTATAAAAAAGACCATTTGCTGATATGTCAGCTGGATGCATAGTTATTCAAAACTAAAAATGGTGTTTTAGTTGAAATGTCACGCAAAACAGTACACTTGGGACACTTTTTGACATGTTTTTACAACATAACTTTTTAAGGAAGCAAGCTAATGTGATGAAACTTTGCATGAGAATCAACTACCACTAAACACATCTCCAGGACTTAAAAACTTAGTTATTTATCTTTCTGGTAAATAGATATTGGAATGTTAATAAAAAGCTTCATTATTTTTGAAATCACCCATCTGTGCATTTTGGAATTCATATTTAAAGACTGACTGTGTAGGAGTTAAGTGAAACATGAAATGGCCTAGTTATTAAACTATGAAATCAAATGTTCAACAGAATCTTCATAAGGATGTATACCTGTTACAGACAGATCAGGTAAGATGAAATTAATAGTAATAATAATACATTCTTTATTTTAGAAGGTAATATATTAAGACAATGCAAATACTTTACAAAGTTCTTATTTACAATGCCTTGTAAAACAAACAGAAAGCAAAACATATATCATAAACAACACAATAGCACATCACACCATCAATGCACTGTATGACAAATAAAAACAAACAAAAAAACAAAAAACAATACACTTTTATTTACTGAAATCAAATTTTGTAATTGCAGCTTATGCTTAAATGTATTAACAGAAGACGATAAACATTATAGTATATTACATATACTGCTTTGAAAATCCTGTAACAATGCTAAGAATAAAACAATATAATAAAGGGATAAAGAAGTCTACATGTAGATAGGATCACCAACATAGCTGATACATTGATGTGTATACATAAACACGATGCTACTAACATTGATTACCCAGTTTTTGAATTGCTGTTGTATCTATCTTTGTTATTTTTGAACTACTGTAAGAATTATGACCAATAAAAAAAAAAAAGTCTAAAAAAAAACCACAAAAAAACAACAGTCATTTGTACATTGTTCCAAATTTGAGAACGAAAATAACTAAGTATTTTTAAGATAATTTGTTTTTGGCTTTCAGTTAACAAGATCATTAATTTGGAGTTAGATGAGATTTTTCTCCCATTTCTGCTCATGTGAGATAGGCATTTTCCTCATGTGAGATAACTCTATCTTACATGACATGTGACTTATGACGTCATGACGTTACGTCGACGTCGCCTTATTCTGGCCTTCATTGATTTTATGCCGTTAATAAACACATAATGGGAGAAAAATAATCCATCATGAGTGATCCATGTGAGATAGGGAAATCTCACCCTCGGGATCAGAATTGCAACCAGGCACTCGGCAGAACCTCGTCCCTGGTTACAATTCTGACCCTCGGGTGAGATTTCTCTATCTCACATGGATACTCATGATGGATTCTTATAATCCCTTTATTAAGTAACAAAACAGCTGCATGATATTTAAAAAATTTACCAGGTTTACTGAGATTATAAGGCTAAATAGTCTCCTCTATTTTCAAAGAAATTTCTGGGACATAGATTATTAGCAGTTGTCCCTCCTTCAAAACACATGAACGCTAGGGTCTAGAGTTAAAAATGTTGAAATATTGAAAAGCAAATTATATGGCATTTTTTGTGGGTATTTTTCGAAAAAAGTATATGGGAACAGCCACACAATGATATGTTGTTTGTGAGAAGTTAAAACCTTATTAAGACTTTGCCTGTCCGTATCTCGGTCCGCAACTAAACCTTGTTTTAAAATCTAGTCATTTATTCTGAAGGAATTGTTTTCATATTTGGTAGGATGAGTTTTCTTGGTGTGACGATGATCGTATTATGTCAATTGGCTTCAACGATTATTAAGGAGTTTTATTACATTTCTATGCTTGAAAGATCAGGATTTCTCAGTGCAAGAATATTCATAATCGCTAAATATTAATAACTAACTCAGAACACAATAATAACTAACGTTGCTAACTCAGAACACAATAATAACTAACGTTGCGACGTTGAGGCGTGACATCAACAAAGTGTTGCTGACGTCGACGTCATCTGCCGATAACGTTCAATAAAGCGAATATTTGTTTGAAAAACGTAATTTAAAATCTAATAAATAGATTATTTAACTGCTGGGATCGATTATTGGGCAATCCTTCACTTGATGGTAGACGTGCTTTGTTTTTCACTCACTCACGTGCGCTCGTTCGTGAAAAGAACTACTAGTCTACCACTTGTGAAGAATTTCTCTATAATCGATCCCAGCAATTAAATAATCTCTGTATAGCCGTTTCCAACTTTTTACATACACTGTATTTCATAATAAGAGCACTTCCCCTCATAGTAGCACAACTTAACAATATTATCGTATATTGTGTTTGCTTTCTGGTCATTTAATTTTCAAGGAATCCTTCTCATGTTTGGTAGAATCATATGTCCTGTTGTGAAGATGTCATTGTGATTCGATGTGTTTTACATGCTGCCTGCGTTTCGTTTCAGTGAAAAGATGACATGAATTAAAGTCGTGATTCAGAAGAAAACTTACATATAGAATAAGAAAGGCCGGCTAACTCTAATTTCAATATTTCTATCTCACTATATACTGCAGTTTTAATCTGTATATTAAAGGGACACATGGCAGTTTTGATCTTTTAAAAACTCACGGCGTCCAATTAGTTGCCCTACATCACATGCATTTGTTCAATCTTTAATATTAATTATTCGAATAGTCCAAAGCAAATTGTTTTTACATACAGCTATACATCACATTACTTATGGTGTGGGAGTGGAATAACACCATTCTATATTTCCGATATACCACTAGTTATATAAGTATGCAAATAAGCCTAGTATGCACTGTCCAAAAAGAATTTGATAATGACGGTTCCAATTCTCACGGTTTATGTTGGTTTCGCCTGTTAAAGCGACAGGCAAAATGCAATAAAAGTCGATATGTGAGTTAAACTCCTAGCAAAAATGATATGCTCAGCAAGAGATTGCGTTATATCATTTTGCCAACTCGTTTAATAAATTCAATAATGAATGAGTACTCATGTAAGATCCTCTATATATTATATTGCACCAATAACAAGCTGGTAGAATAACGAAGACAATCCAAATCTCAGATTTGTATTTAAATATATGCATGCAGTTTTGAAGTCAAAATGATACAGTTTTAATAAATTGAGGTTCACATTTTAATGCTTGATATAAAACTCAAGATTGACATGTGTGCCTTTAAAGGTTGATTTGATAAAAGTATTTTCATGAATTTTGGACTGTTGCGTTAATACATCAACATGCACTCTATTCTTGATGAAATTAAATTAATAGAGTTTTACGTTTCGTTAACATGTACATCATCTGATGTTAAATCGGGACAGCAACCTCAGAGGGAGATGAGATCAGATTCGATCGTGATATAAAAAAATCATAAGTAATGATATAAACATCGTACATATATGGACGTTTGACTTTGGTTGTTGTTGGTTGGTGTTTTGTCATATTCAGCACACTTTAGGCTATATATGGTGGTTGATTCTTTTCATGGAGGAGACAGATACGCCACTGTTTTCTGGGTAGAACTAGTTCTGTTTTATCTCCCGCTATCCGTATTAGAATCAACATTTTGTCACAATTGTGATTGGCGAGAAGGTTTCAAACGAAGCATCTGTACCATCCCGGACACGGATGCTTTCTTGAAGTCCTCTTAATGAGAGAAAAAAGTACAGCCATAGGCCTTTTTAATTTGTTGTTTGTTATTGTGACTTGTATTATTTTATGTATGTTTCTATTTGTATAACTTTACCCCTAGGGGGTATAATATTTCCATAAAGATTATTATTAGTATACCCCCGCTTTCACAAAGTGAAGTGTAGGCTATATAGGAATCACATTGTCCATAACTTCCCATCACGTCCCATCACATAACACATATTAGTCACGTGCCGTCACGTTTTGTCCCATCACGTAACACATATTTGTCCCGTCCCGTCGCATTTTGTCCCATCACGTAACACATTAATTTTTCATTTAAATACTTGCATGGGTTAAAATGGGTTGTTCCCAAACTTCATATACACATAACAACTGATGACCGTATGTCCCTTTACATCACCCATTGTTGATTGCCAAATTTATTACTGAATTATAGTCCTTTCTTTGACTTAAAAATTTAAGCGGGGGTATTCAGCACATTCAGTATAGTTCTAGCTATTATAAACATCACGTGAAAAGTCACGTGAAAAGTCAGTGACATAAACGCACAAATCAGCATTTATAATTTTGGAAGCTTTTAGAAAATGATTGAACCCAAAATATGGCCCGTTATAATAATAATATAAGCAAACTTTCATAACAAGAAACGTTAAGTTATAATCGGATCATTGAGGACTATATATAATGTTTTCTCATCTACTTAAAACTCCCTTTCATGGCATATCTTCGACTATCTTTATGTTTCTTACTCTGTAGGGCTGAAAGCAGAACTGTCTTAACTGTATAAGAATAAAGAAACAGATACAATAATTTTGCGTTGACCCCTTGATCTACTGTACCGAAATAATCCCCCTCACCCCATGTGCAGATATTTATATTTATTGCTTTATATACATATATATACATTGATGTTTTCAATGACAAAAGTCAGAATCATATTTTATTACAATAACAAAGGTCAGAGTTATATTTTATGGCAAGTTTTGCTCATTCCTGTTAAGCCTTTATGATGGACCATAATTTATTAGTCCTTAACCCCGGTGACTAAGGCTAAGCACGACTATAATAGCCTTTGCATCCATTGTAAACCCAATGTTGACTGCTGATCAGTCATTTTCACCACAACACCCAGTTGTCACATAAATGGAATGGTCTTAATTCAAAGAAAGAACAGTCCATTATATAAATATATATGTAGCAGTTAAAGGGGCAGTAAGCCTTAAAATAAACTTGCTATTATTTCATTTGGAAAGACCTGGAAATCTATTTTTTCGATAAAACCAATTTTTTCTGAAATGTCTATAAGAGTACAACCTTGGCATGATGCATAGCGTCCAGGTCTACTGGTAGGGGAAATACGGTACTTCCTCTGTATCCGTGCGATTATTATTTTCATAATTCAACTGTTCTATCTCTGTCTGTTGTTGAATGTATGCCAGGACAAACTATAGCAACTCAATGGAATTAAGGCAGTGAAATTTGGAAAATGTTGGGATTATGATATTAGAATTGAATTGAAGACATTAAGAGGGTAGCCCCCAGTCAGTAAAAGTAATCTTCCATGAGGCCCTCTCGAAGTAGTAATCATTGACAAAGGAATATATAATATATAAATTTAATTTAAGGAAAACATGGGATCTTATCTTTTGAAGGTAAGCCCTGTAATGAAATGTTGAATGGTGTTTATCATCATTTTAGCATATTTTAGGCTATATGACAAATTTATAGATCAAATTGTTTTCGTGGTGGAGTTAGGCGACCTACTTTTTCCTGGGTAGAACCAGTACTGTATACCTCCCGCCATCCGTAAGAATCTAGACTTTCTCACTTGCAAGTCGAGCTCCCACTGGGATTCCAACCCCGCAGTCGGTGAGAGGCGAGAAGGTTTAAAGTGCAACGTCTTTGCTATCCCAGCCACAGAAGTGCTATAAGCCCTTGAAACAATGGAGAATATATTAAATTATTATATATAAATATATAGTTTTGTTCTACTCCTATAATAATGTTCGCGTGTTTCTATTATCTTTATAATCTTATAATATTTTACCGATAACAACATATTATGTTTTGTCATATAACTTGTTTTAAACATTTCTTATTTCAATACTATGCAGTATTTACCAACTCAGTGCCCGATAAGCTGTTTCACACATACCCAAAATATCACACATTATAACATGTAGGCATACTTTTAATTAAGAGCAAATATTGTAAACTTATGATCGAATTCAGCATTCGATCATAATATTATTGCAAATAGGCTGGCTCTTATCCAAAAGATTATTTTATAAATTGAAAAAAAAAAAAATCAAGCATTCAAAACAAATTATTGAATTGAATTGGTCATGTTTGACTTTCCAGCTTCCATTGGTAGAGGAAGACCTAATAACGTGCCCCTCCGTGCAATTTTCTTGCACGGGCGAGCACCTTAATAGAACCACCGACGTTACGCGATCCTGCTGACGTTACGCAATCCTGCTGGATAGCTTCCTCACCTAAAGGTTCCTGATCTCATGAGGGGTCGAACCCAAGCGGTTAGGGGCATGTGATTTCAAGTCAAGAGAGCCTAACCACTCGGTCGAAACAGATTACATTTTGCATTGATACCTCTCTTCTGATAGCTGAAAGTAGCTGGCGTGGCCCAGCGGATTGCAGAGTAGACTATAAATCTGGAGATTACTCTTCTTTCTGGGGCTGCTCCAAATAATTCTTTCAATATTTTTGCTCATTAAATTAAATATCATTGTCATTAAACTCAGTCAAACCAGGATAAAACTTGCTTAATTGCATCATTCAGATACCTTTACAAACTGACTCGTTTATTTTTTTGATGATTGCAATTTTGCAAAAAAACATTAAATTTTAATGTATTATATTATTTGGTAAGTTTAATGAGGCGTAATGAGGCATTCGAGTAATTTTGGTGGAAAAGTTGCACAACCAGGATATGTTGGATTTTTTTTTTAACATTCCTTAAATTTGCACTCGTCCTGTGTGGTAGGTGATATAATACGTTTTAATATTGCATGCTAGTGTTTTTCAAGGTGTGTTTTTCAAGGTGTGAAAAATAATGTCGGGCAGGATAAATGTGAAGAGCTTTTTCACAATTCCAAATTGGTCACTGTTTTCACAACTGTGGCCGATCTTTTTCGCAACTAAAAAATTTTTTTTTTTTATAAACAACATTTCCCACTCGTAGTTTCTCAATATTTATTGTTTTGGGTACATTAAAACAAATGTAGAATTATTCAACATAATATTGTACATTTTAGATAAATCTTCCTCTATAAATAATAACCGCTACATGTATATAATGAACTGTTCTTTCTTTGAATTAAGACCATTCCATTTATGTGACAAAGGGGTGTTTTTGGGGAAAATGACTGATCAGCAGCGACATTGTAAACCCTGGGATCAGCCTACGAGTTACTCGCAGGCTGATTTGGGTTTACAATGGATGCAAGGGCTATTATAGTCATGCTTAGTGGGTTAAGGGTTAATAGCTTAAATATTGGAATTTAAAAGATTCAAGATTCAGAAAACTCCGTCACTTTGACGTCAGTCTAGTTTTGTTGAAAATAAATAACAAATCCCATGAGGATCTTAATTTAACACATTTTACCTGTGGGAATTATCAGAAGTTATGCGGACTAATTGTTGACGATGCATTTATTTGCAATAGTCGGCCCTGTGCAAATATAGCAAGTGTTCGAGTTAATCTTGTTAAATCGAGTTAATCTTGTCAAGTCGGTGGATTACGCGAAACTGTTGGCACTTCAGTGACATTCTTTAAAGAGACATACGGCAATTTTTGAATTTGTTAAATATTTGCGGCGTCCTTGAGTTTTTCTACTTTCATATTTGCAGATTATTATTAATAATTATTTAAATAACAAAAACAAGCAGTGGAATTAACTGCCGACTACAGGTAAGGTTTATTAGGTAGTTTTATCTACCGTTTCCGGATGTATTATGGCCTTCATTATAAATTATGTAATAAAATATTTAAAAGTTCTCTAAGAAATTGTTTTTGCGTATTTATATATGTTATGATGATTTAAGTGACCAATAATAAATTTAAACTTATACTAGAATAACAAATCTAACATATACTGAACAAAAAAAGTATAGCACCACTTTTTAGGGACATATAAGATTAAACATATGAACATTGATATAATTATTTGAAGAAATTAAAAATGCTAGGTAAGGATGTGATTTTCAATACATTATTTTATTATTTTCTAAGCAAAGTATCAGAATTACCTCCCATAGATTAAAAACAACTTATTTTATTATACAGACTTATTGCTTTGAACAAATTTAATGTTTGGCATTGGCAACACTGGCCCATTTTGTCATTGTTTAAAAAACGCAGAAATGTGTTCACAAACAATTGTTATTTTCAAAAGAAAAACATTTCAAATTTCATAATTTTAAAATTCTCTCCCTTTTCATTGAAATGAAATCGATTTTCGATAAACTATAAAAGTATATTCCCATCATATCTGCTTCATTTTTATTACCGATTTGTTTACCAATGACTTTGCAGCATTAATTTTGGTCATATCTATGTCACTTTACCATTGAACGCGAACATAACGGCTTTGTATCTCGTTGTTTTATGTGCTAAATTTATTTTGCTCAGTATAGTTATTAAAATACTCAATGCTGATTGGTTATTGATGAGTTTTTAAAATTCCTATCAAGACCTCTGCCGTCACATCCTTTAACCGTTAAGGACATCATTTTAAATGATTGTTAACGTCAGGAAACATCCAAAACAACGATTACGCTAGTTTAAAGCAATGTTACATCAGGAAACATCCAAAACAACGATTACGCTAGTTTAAAGCAATGTTACGTCAGGAAACATCCAAAACAACGATTACGCTAGTTTAAAGCAATGTTACGTCAGGAAACATCCAAAACAACGATTACGCTAGTTTAAAGCAATGTTACGTCAGGAAACATCCAAAACAACGATTACGCTAGTTTAAAGCAATGTTACGTCAGGAAACATCCAAAACAACGATTACGCTAGTTTAAAGCAATGTTACGTCAGGAAACATCCAAAACAACGATTACGCTAGTTTAAAGCAATGTTACGTCAGGAAACATCCAAAACAACGATTACGCTAGTTTAAAGCAATGTTACGTCAGGAAACATCCAAAACAACGATTACGCTAGTTTAAAGCAATGTTACGTCAGGAAACATCCAAAACAACGATTACGCTAGTTTAAAGCAATGTTACGTCAGGAAACATCCAAAACAACGATTACGCTAGTTTAAAGCAATGTTACGTCAGGAAACATCCAAAACAACGATTACGCTAGTTTAAAGCAATGTTACGTCAGGAAACATCCAAAACAACGATTACGCTAGTTTAAAGCAATGTTACGTCAGGAAACATCCAAAACAACGATTACGCTAGTTTAAAGCAATGTTACGTCAGGAAACATCCAAAACAACGATTACGCTAGTTTAAAGCAATGTTACGTCAGGAAACATCCAAAACAACGATTACGCTAGTTTAAAGCAATGTTACGTCAGGAAACATCCAAAACAACGATTACGCTAGTTTAAAGCAATGTTACGTCAGGAAACATCCAAAACAACGATTACGCTAGTTTAAAGCAATGTTACGTCAGGAAACATCAAAAACAACGATTACGCTAGTTTAAAGCAATGTTACGTCAGGAAACATCAAAAACAACGATTACGCTAGTTTAAAGCAATGTTACGTCAGGAAACATCCAAAACAACGATTACGCTAGTTTAAAACAGTGTTACATCAGGAAACATCCAAAACAACGATTACATTAGTTTAAAGCAATGTTACGGCGAGTTCAGACAACAAATTGGAATTGTTAAAAACAGGATAAAGTCGAATGTTTCCTTGTTTGGTGTTGAGAGATGGATATATAATGCTTGGCAGAGCCTTGCATCATATAATTTTATTCTACTTAATAAGTTCAATGTCAAACAAGAACCCTATAACATTGCCAAAATTCACTTCAGTTATTCAACTTAATTGTCACTAGCATACAGGGGTGTATCTTCAGTTAGTACCCGGACATGACTTCTCTGTATGTTGTTAAGATTCACTCCTGGCCAAGGGATCGTTTTCTGTGTAGTTTATTGATGTGTGTGGGAGATTGAATGGTCGTTTGAAACTACGATTCCTTTGATGATTTTTGAAAAGTTTATTTAACAATATCATGATGTCAGTGAATTCCATTTCACTTTAGGATAGAAGGAATGTTTTTGAGATTTTGTGTATGTAATTAAGGATGGATTTATGTGTTTTAAGGATCAAACTCTTGACCTTTATGGATTAATTTTATAAAAATGTTCAGTAGTACAGTAGTACACCAGTGAGCAAGTGTGGATAGAATTTAATGCATACATCTCTCATGCTTGTAGGATAATAAAAACATTTTAAACAAATTCAAATGTGGATACCTATGTTTATGATCCTGAGCATATGTAACAAGGCCATCCTTAAAAAAGTGTTTGTTTGCTGTGCTCCGACCGACCGTCTAAAAAGACAGCGACCGTTGTTGTTTTTTAGACTTTTCAGAATTTTTTTTTTTTTTATTTTTTTTTTTTTTTTATTTATTTTCTTTTTTTTTACTAAAAGATTATTCGTAAAGAAATATTAATGAGGTTATCCGCAGACTGCATTATCATCGAGATAGGAAATTATGATTTGTAAAAATGCTTAACCAGGACCACAGCAAAATAACAACAAAAAAAACTACCTACCTACCTACCCACTTAAAAAATTCAGGGTCGGAGCACAGCAAACAAATATTTTTTTAAGGATGGCCCAAGCTTATGTAATGAGCATATATGATGAGCCTATGTGATGCTTATGTGATGTCAGCATATATGATAAGCGTATGTGATGGCATATGACATTATGTGACAAGCATATATGATTAGTATATGTCATGAGCATAATATTATGTTATGAGCATATTTGGCAAGAATATTTGATGAGCATATGTGGTGAATATATATAATGAGCAATGTTGTGAGCAATGTTATGAACATAATTTTATCACATAACGTCCTTTGTTAGCAGTGTCGAACACCCATTTAATATATTCTATTGTATGACACACGTGTAATACAACCTGGAACAATTTTGATTGGTTGAGTTAAACCTGTAACACTACGCAAGTTTATTAACTGGAACTATTTTATTTATTACAAATTCACCCAGATCTGAGTCATAAACTTATTTGTGACGGCTTATAAAAATAATGCATTTTATACAAAACATTGTTGTTGGTTTGTTAAAAAGTTGGCGTAAACTGCTATTTTGTAAAGAGGTAAAACACGAACTCTTTTATACGCAACGTTATGTGTGAGACGCGACGTTACGACGTCACATATTTTATGACGTTTTGGCGCTAAAGTGTGTCTGACGTCGTGGCGGTTCTATGTCAATCTGAATTATTTTCACTAATTTGATTGCAGTGTTATGTGATAAAAAGGATCTTAAACTCGTTCCCATTCCATATAAGATTTATGAAACTAGTTATGAATTATTTTTAATTTTAACTCACCAAAAGGCACGTTAAAATAAAAATAATTCATAACTCGTTTCATAAATCTTATATGAAATGGGAACTCGTTTAAGATCCTCTATATATTTAATGAGCATATGGAATGAGCACACAGAATGAGCATATGGAATGAGCATATATCATGATATTTGATGAGCATAATATTATGTGATGAGCATATGTGATAAACATATACAATGAGCATAATTATGTGATGAGCATATTTGACAAGCATATGGGATAAACATATACAATGAGCATAATTATGTGATGGGCATATTTGACAAGCAAATGTGATGAGCATATACAATGATAAACATTTGTGATGAGCGAATGTAATTATGAGTGTATGTGATATGAGAATGTGTAATGATGGGTGTATATGTAATTATGAGTGTATGCGATATGAGAATGTGTAATGATGGGTGTACCGTATTTTACCTTGTATAGTACGCAGTTTTTTTACCACTTTTACGGTTTCCGAAAGGGGGGTGCGTACAATATAAGGAAACAATAAAAAGAACTTTTTTTTTTCTTGCAGGAAATCGATGTCTGGGAAGAAAAACGTTGACGACGAACAGACATTGAGACAGAAAATTGTGAATACCGATAATACACAATTTTTACGTAATTTACTCGCTTCATATAAGTAATATATTGACTTAATCCGATTTATAAATGAATAAAGTGTATTATGATGCTTCTTTTTGTATAAATGTTTGCATGTTTGTTGTAAAACTTCAATAAATTGTGTGAAAAATCGTCCATCGATCTTTTTGTTTATATCGCGTGACGTAATATCACGTGACTTCCAGCTGTTTAGACTGGTACATACTGGGTACATGTAGTATTTTTACAGTTCTATTCTATTCTTATATTTATAGGATTTTATTTAATATTTTATAAAAAATTAATGAAGTTTTTGCTTTATTTTGAAATACATATATTTTAGACGACGTAGAAAGGCAGAATCGCCCTACTTTGAAATGGCAATTATTCTGTTTGTTACCCTTGTGAAAACATGCTTACCGGTACACATTTGATGATTGATAATTGGGTCAAACAATATCGCACCTCGGCTGCAGTTTTGACACATTATAAACACGGGCAGAATGGGTTATTCTATTTTTATAATCCTTTGAAGTTGCCGCGAGTATCGACTATTTCTGAGGATGCACTTTGACACGCCGTGTGACCTTTACCAGATTTAGCCATGGGGTACAGGTAATTTATCACGCGTTACACAGCTGATTCACTTATGATAAACTCTGGTTCCCGTGAATACACAATGTTAGTATAATCGGCTTAATGGATTACGGAAACCAACGACTTTGTTTGTGTTTTAGTTGATGTAATTATCGGATTACGGACAATTATCTGTGGCATTATAATAATTGGCTCTTTGATGAGATGATACAAGATAGGTACTCCCCTGAAGATTGGCAATTAATGATTGAAGTAATTATATTTTCTTTTGTACGCTAATTATCTCGATCGTGATTTTTAAAAAAAAAAAAAAAAAAATTTTTTATTTTCGTTGAATGGTTCATCTAGGAAAATTACTGTCAACACAAATAAATAAACACACCCACACCCCTCCCACTAGTTTATTTTACCACTATTACTACAATACATCACAGTCTGAATATGCGTTATACCACAGGAACTTGAGATTTTATCAATAGAGCAAAGAAAACGAGTAAACAATGAAAAATACCCCCCCTGTATATAAAAAAACACATGTATTGATAAAATCTCAAGTTCCTGTGGTTATACATATGAAAATGAAAAGCTTCTTCTGTTCATGTTTCTTAACAAATGACTTCACCTTTATCTGAAAAAGAAAGCATAATATTTTGATGCGTACTATACACGGAAACAACTTTTTTACCCCAGTTTTGACCTCCGAGAAGGGGGTGCGTATTATACACGGGTGCGTACTATACAAGGTAAAATACGGTATGCGATATGAGAATGTGTAATGATGGGTGTATATGTAATGAGCATATATGATGAGTATACGTGATGAGCAAATGGTGACAAGCATATGTAACTAGCATTAATGGCACTATGTAAGGAGCATTAGTGGCTAGTATATGTGATGCACATATATGACAGTGGTAGAGTGTCCCTCTGGCATGCAAGAGGTATTGGGTTTGATCCTCGGCACGGTCATACCAAAGACTCAATAAAAATTGTACTAGTAGCTCCCTTGCTTGACGTTCGGCAAGTAAAGTGTACTGCTAGGACTAGTTGGTCCAGTGTCAGTATAATGCGACTGGGTGGGGTATCATGTCATAGCCAATGGCTTGATATTCCTTTGTCAGTGACGTAGCTGCCTATAGGAACTGTAGGCACATGCCTACACATTGTTCCCAGAAATCAAAAAAATAAAAATGCCAAAAATGCTAAAAACTGAGTGGGGTATGAGGTGGAGGGGTATGGTCAGCTCATACCAATTTTTACTTTTATTTTTAAAAGTCAAACTGTTTTCACTCGCGGTCTTCCGGAATCAAACACACCATGATTTTGCAAAATTTCGAAAGATTTTCAGAAAGCAAGTATTCATATTAATATAATTATGTTATTTTGTTCTGTTCCGATGTTTTTGTTGTGAAATCGCAGATTTAAAAAGCTAGAAATCGCGGGTGAAAAACATTTTTTGCTGCTTAAAATACCGTCAGAATGCAGGATTTGCCTTCCTTGTAAAAAAAATCACCCCCAGACCTTCTGCCTACACACTGATTTAGGCACAGCTACGTCCGATACCAAGGTGATATGGCTGAAAGATTGTTAAAAGAAATGTTAAACTCCATATATGCATACAATCTTAGCATAAAGAGAAAAGTTCTTGAACAAACAATTTTTAGTAAAACTGAGATGCATTTAATGATTTATTTCCTACCAGAACTTTCAGCCAGAATGGTCTTGTAGAGTTATGACTGTGCATGGTGGAATGTTAATGTGCCATCAACATTTAGACACTGGAAGCCAGACTAAATGTCACAGTCTGCAATATGGTGGAATATATTAAGCCTCCACAAACATGTGCAATATGGTGGAATATATGTACTAGCTGCTACTCATAAATGTCAGGTTCATGGTTTGACCAGTCATATTGTCAAGCGCAATACAAATATTAAAGGGACACACGGCAATCTTGAAGTTTTTATCAAGCATTAAAATAAGCTGCTCCGTTTTATTATTCCAGTATCATTTTGACTTGAAACCTGCTTGCATATTAATTAAATAAAATTCTGATTCTTCTTAATCTACCGCAGGCTTAAATATATTATTGGTGCAATATAATCAACAGTTAGTAATATACATTTATACTTGTCTTATAATTAATATTAATGATTGAACAAATGCAAGTTATGTAAAAAAAAACTAACGGGACATGAGTTTTTCAAAATCAAGATTGCCAATGTGTCCCTTTAAAAGTGAGTAGGAGGAAAATACGATAAAACACTTGATTTATATATGTATGATTTATATCATTGTATGTGTATACACCTTATTCCTATTGCATGTAGAGAGTTTTAATTAAGAAATAAAATATTTCCAGCGTGTTTTTATCGTCCCAGATCAATTGGGCGGGACTTAATTGAATATCATAGATGTGTTGCAAGTTCCAAACACCAGATTTTGATCTCGCACTATATAAACCCATTTGAAATATTTTACTTCTTTTGTATGTATATAATACGCTATTTTCGAGTGCTTAAACGTAATACAAATTCATTCTCACAACTTGCAAAATTACGTGTTTTGCAGTTTTATCTTGTTCAAATTAAACAATTTAAATTTGTTGTTTGAACGTAACGTTGCTTCAAAATAATGTAATCATTGTTTTGCATTTTTTCTGACGTTTATAATCATTTAAGATGATGTCCTAATGGTTGAAGGATGTAATGTCAGAGGTCTAGATAGGAAATTTAATACCTACTCAATAACCAATCAGCATTGAGTATTTTGATAAGCTATGCTAGATTATATTTAAGTTTTTACAGTTTTTAACGTGCTGAATTTCCCAGGTAAATAAGTTGTGCTCAATCTGCCTTCAATTTCTAATTTTTTATTTATCTCCCATGTAAACATTGTACTTCTCAGTGATTTACATGAGCAAAGCTCTTACTGACCAAGACTGTTAAAATGGGTACCAATACATAGAGGATCTTAATTACATGAGTACTCATTCATTATTGAATTTATTAAGCGAGTTAGCAAAATGATATAATGCGAAGCTCTTGCCGAGCATTATATCATTTTTGCTAACACGTTTAATAATTCAGTAATGAATGAGAACGAATGTTAGATTCTATTTATCACATAACTCACATATCGACTTTTATTGCATTTTGCCTGCCGCTTTAACACGCGAAACCGACATAAACCTTGAGAATCCTTTTATTGACATTAACCGTGGGAATTGAATCATAGTCATTATCTATTTTTTTTGACAGGGCATACTAGGCTTATTTGCATACTTATATATTTAGTGGTATATTAGAAATATAGAATGGTGTTATTCCACTCCCACACCGTAAGTTATATGATAAAAAAGCATTACGTGGTCCGAGTATTAACTTTCATACCCCATCCAACCCCTTCCCCAAGAAGCGAAAACGGGGTTGACTGGAGTATGAAATAAAAGCTTAATTTGGCTTAAAAGGTTTTCATATAGTAAAACTAAAACATTTAATAGGTAATTTTAAACAGATTGTAGCATTTTTTCAGTAAAATATTATCTATAAACGTGTTTTATTATCGAAATATCCATTATAAAATCCTACTAATATAAGCTTTCCCATCGCTTAATGGAATTAAGGCGGGACAGCGTAATGAGGTAATTATAGGACTTGTTGTCCAGCGGCAGTATTCATAAAGCATCTTAAAGCTGTACAGTCTCTATTTTAACTGGTAATAACTCATGAATGAGTCGCATGTGAAGTAGTTTCAAATCGAAGAACACCTCAAAAGTGGGTATATAGGCAGAAATCGATGCGTAAAATTTCGCATTTTTATTTAGCCTCCGTACAGGTAACATCGATAAATATACGGTTCCAGAATATATGTGATAAAAAAAATAGTTGCCCGGAACGGGATTTTGAACCACAGCCTTGCACTTGAAAGTTTTCAAAGATGAACCACTAGACCACTGCTATTTATTGGTATGTTGTAGCATTTTTAACACTTAATAGGCATTACGTAATAACAATCGCGCGCACACAAACTCATCAAGCGCTAAATAAAAAGTCGAGATTTGGTTGTTTTGAGGTGAAGTAGTAGTTTCATATTGATAACATACAGTATTACACCAGGCAATGTTAATTTACACGTGCGACAATATGGACTACATATTTATTGATCCATCTTTAGTTGCGTTCAAATATGTTAAGTTAGTTTGCCTCATAATAGATGGTAGTTAGACTACTAGTTTCTCAAGTAGCGTTGTAGTTCAGTGTATAGAGCACCGGACTTGAAATCAGAAGGTCGTGTGTTCGAGCCCCGAAAGAGGCAAACTTTTTTTTCTGTAAATATAAATGTTACCTGTGTATAGGTACGATGTGCACTGGGCGATGTATATACAGTAAATGATTTCCTGCGCTATATTTGCTCGCTTAAATACCCGATTTCGTCATGAGCTGGTGAACATGAAGTTACAAATAGAGACACGCCTACAAAAAAGGCATCAATTGATATTGAGACTATGTAGCTTTAAGCGGTAATATGACGAGCCAAAATTTAAGAATTTTACATATTTTTAAATATCCTTATTAACCTCTCAGGGACACTACACACCATCTGAATTAAGATAAATATTTAGCTGTGAGTTTTATTTATCCATAACGTTATTAAAATATTAAGAAAACTTCATAAATCGATAGGAAAAGGTGTTTAAAAAAGGATAAAGTTTGACTTAAGATATTGAAGCGTCCGCGGCCGAATGGTTAACGACGTCTCGTTGGAAGACTTCGCCTCTCATCGCTGCGGGTTCAAATCCCAATTGGAGCTCGACTAGTAAGTGAGGAAGTGTCGATTCTTACGGATGGCGGGAGATGTACAGTACTGGTTCTACCCAGGAAACGTGGGTGGTCTGCCTCTACCACAAAAAAATTACTGTCATATTATATCACCTTACATGTGTTGAAAATGGCGTAAAAACACCATACAAACAAGCAAACAAAGATGTGACTGGGTGGGGTATGGGGTCTATTCCATCGTGGCAGGACTGTAAATTTGAGCATTGAGCATTGTTACATTACTGTAGACACCAAGACAGATTGCTAAAAGCATCATTAAACCCAATATATTAGCAAACATACACCTGATTAGGAAGTATAATCAAGGTATGCTGCATGTTATCTACTTGTTAATCAAAGCTTGAATAAATATCAAGGTCATATTTGGAGGCCACAGAATGTTTGGTAGATGGTAGTTTCTACAGAACAATGTCAGCGGGAGTAAGAATAGAATATAATAGAATATCTTTATTTTCCAGTCATGGTCCACAAAGATGGCATTGTAATCACACATTAAAATGAACAACATAATGAAACATAACAAAAGCGTTATTCTGATTAGCATAATAACAGTAAAATGAAATGAAATTATATATACGTTATATGCACATATTCATAAAACACACATTAAACAAGATTAATTCAGTCATAATACATCTTGTGTTCATGTGTTAATTAATATACACTTAAATATAAATATCAATACAATATTAACATCTGCAAGACTTGCATTTAAGTATTATTATTATTCTTATTATAAATTCTTTATTGTACCAATGTATGACAAGATTATATTATGCTATATACTGATGACTAGAAATAACACAGTGTAATATAATCGTAAGATTTATAATAGAGTAATGAATGATTGATATGCCCTTTTTTCACTGACTTAAAATCACTTGCCCCTCACCGCTGTGGGTTCTAGCCCTCATGGGACCAGGGGTCTTTATGTGTGGAAGCTTATATCCTGGCAGCTGCCGGCTTGCAGAACGTCGGTGGTTCTACCCAGGTGCCCGCCCGTGTATAAAAATTGCCCATAGGTGCACCTCGGGTCTTCCTCCACCAATAGAAGCTGGAAAGTCGCCATGATATGATGTTGGTACGACTATAAAACCCAATTCAATTCAATTCAAGTCATCACTCCCAATCAACTTTTAATCACTTTCCCATACTCTCTGTAATCACCCCCCATCCCCACCTCCGTCTCAGTGCTGCCTAGTATTACATCTCCCTCTGAGGTTGCTGCCCCAATAACATAATATGATGTATTGATGGGACATTAAACAATATTTCATTCATACATTCCTAGTATCACTAGGCCAAAGTATTGGTGTCTCAGGACCAGATGCTACTATATAAGCTGAGGCAGATAAGCTGAGGCAGACATGGCAGATCACCTTTCTGACCTAATTATTAAGTACCACATGTTACATACAAATGACATATTAATAATGAAAAAGTAGTAAGTTATCATACTATTCCAGTAAAACATGTGACAGTTGTGATGGAACAAATGTTACAATATGGGATACCTGGGATAAGTGTTTGTGTTTGAAAAACAACATAATTATATTGACAGTATAATCAGGACAATATGAATGTATGTATGTATAATTGTATGGGGTTAAGCTTTTAATTTTTCAACAATCTTTCAGTCATAATTGAATTGAATGTTGTTTAACGGCTCATCAACACAGTATAGGTTATTTAGAGCCGCCCCAGAGAGCGAGGAAGGATACATAGGAATCCGGGAACCTGCCCTACTCTTATTATCGAATAGATTCCTATGGTTGTTTTACGTGCTCGGAGGATAGACCTATGCACGGGACCGCCCGGTTTACGTGCCCATCCGACGGACGAGTCTTTCAGTCATATAATGAGTGAACTCAATGCTCCACTTAATGGTGCTGCCACCTGGAATACCATGCTGTAGACACTTGGCGACATCAACAGCCTTTGCAGCCAGTATAAACCCAGATCAGCCTGGGAGTAACTCGCAGGCTGATCAGGGTTTACACTGTCTGTAACATAAATGGAATGGTCTAAATTCAAAGAAAGGACAGTCCATTATACATTGAATTTTTTATTTCTCAACCAATTTTGAAAAGTAAGGTAGTTTCTATTTATCACTAAACATTTCTGTTCCACTGATATACATCTAATTTATGTTCTATTCTTGTATTCTAATTTTGCCTTAAAGTTTAAATTTTTTTTTGACTGAAACAAGCACCCCAAACGATCTGAAATTGTGCATGCGCACGTGACCTAAACATGGTTTATATATATTACCAACTTGTGCGTAACTGCGTATTAGCTGATCAAAGTATATTACATTCAGAGAATTACATAACATGTGATGAACAAGATAACAAGGTTTTGCAAGCATTAGAGCATTGAAGAAGAAGAACAGAAGAATTGCACACTTGCCACACTTTTTTTCCAGATTCAATGTAAGATGTAGAGGGTGTGCATACTTGTCAGGAAAAATCAACATCTTTTAGTATAGATTTTAATGAAACATTTTCTTATTAACGTTTTAAAGAATTTAGCCGTTCAGATTCTAATTTTTAATAATATTAATCCAAAGAACAAGAAGGTATGCTGTTTACGAAAACTGTTCGACTGAAATCTTATGAAAAATCAAACATGCAATAATGATGTGCCTTTATGATGGTATTAATTACTCGTATCCTTTTTCTTATTTTTCAGATGGCAGATTTATTGACAGTTTGAAAGACATATCCTTACGTTTGGTACTTATTGGGGTATTATTACGGTATAGTAGTGGGTGCCAGCCGGACACGAAACACTTACAAACAATTACCATGAAATGAGATTGAATGTGACCAATCAAGACGAAAATTGGATTATAGCGAAATTATTGGATTAATATCGGGACTGATATAAAGTAAACAGAGTTTAGATATTGTTGCATATTTGTGGTCAAAAAGGATTAGGTAGACAAAACTGAACATACAAGTTCATAACACTTGAGTTGGTTTTATTTTGTGCTAAAGAATTCTACAAGTGTATAAGTATGCTTAAAGTTGCATAATTGGAATGCAGGCTGCGCTCGACAATAATGTTTGCCATTTCTTTTGATGGACATTGGTAAATAAAGAAACAAAAAGTTCCTATGCCAAAGAAATAGAATTATATTACATTCTAATTTACAATTTATTACGAATTTGGAAAATTTCTAACCTTGCTTTTGATGGACAATGCATTATAAAATTGATAGATAAACAAAGTGACTTTGGAAAGAAGAAAAAAATCTTGTTCGCATTAATTTTAAAATTGATTACAAATTTGTTTAAATGTATACCATACCACACTATAAAGAAACAAAGAGCAACTACAAGGCTGAAGAAATAGCAGCTATTCAAGTTACAAGATTTAAATGATTGCATTTAATTTAAAAGTGATAA
>JAWPHD010023436.1:0-22115 GCA_037043455.1 Cyrtodaria siliqua | reverse complement strand
TTCACATCAACATGAATTTTTGCTAGGATCAACTAGACTTCATGGGCAACATTTCTGTAAAGTTTCATGAAAATCCATTCAGTAGTTTCAGAGGAGTAGTCGCTACAAGTTTTTACTATATAACTCTATGTAACCAAAGATGGCCACTGGCAGCCATGACGTTTAATGTCGAATCAAAATAATTTTCCACAAGGATCAACATCATGTCATCCTGATCATTTTAGAAAAAGTCCCATATCAATATCACTTATAGTTTTCAAGAAGTAGTCGCTACAAACTTATTTTTTAAAAATCTATTTTTAGCTGTGACGGCCATCTTGAATTCCTGGCAGATCTGAAATTTTGCTAGGATCATTTAGACATCAAGAGCAACATTCCTGTGAAGTTTCATGGAAATCCGTCGAGTAGTTTCAGAGGAGTAGTCGCTACAAGTTTTTACTAAAGAACTCTATGTAAATAAAGATGGCCGCTGGCAGCCATGTTTAACGTCGAATCAAAACGATTTTCGACAAGGACCAACATCATGTCATGCAGATCATTTTAGTAAAAGTCCCAAATCAATATCACTTAGAGTTTTCAAGAAGTAGTCGCTACAAACTTGTTTTTTAAAAATCTATTTTTAGATTTGGCGGCCATCTTGGATTTCACAACAACATGAATTTTTGCTAGGATCAACTAAACTTCTTGGGCAACATTTCTGTAAAGTTTCATGAAAATCCATTCAGTAGTTTCAGAGGAGTAGTCCCTACAAAAAAAAAGTTTACGGACGGACAGACAGACGGACGACGGACGCCGCACCATGGCATAAGCTCTGCTGATCTCTGATCAGAAGAGCTAAAAATGGGTGGGGGTGGTTTATATTAACATTCTAAACAAATATGGTAAAGATCAGATAAAAAATGAAGTAACTACAGATTTAACAAAGGAAAATACAATATAGCATTTTTCAACAAATCAAGGGCCATAACCTGTCGTTACTAACTAGATCTAGCTGGTTTTCAAACTTGTCCAAAATTTCATTGGTATACCATGCTTTGCACAACTAGACATCATACTGAGGCTTCCTGCCAAATTTTGTAGAAATCCAACAAGCTGTTTAGGAGGAGTAGCGCCGAGAATAAATTTAAAGTAAAAATGTCAAAGTGCCATAACTCCGTCATAAATCAGCAAACTGGAACAAAAGTGCGATATGCACAACTAGACATCTTTACCGATGCTTTCTGCCAAGTTTCGTAGAAATCCAACAAGGCTTTTAGGAGGAGTAGCGCCGACAAGAAATTAAAAAAAAATGTCAACGGGCCGTAACTCCATCAAAAATCAACGAACCGGGAAAAAAATGCAATAGGCACAGAAATGTTTTCTGCTGTGTTAGCAGAAAACATTTCTGTGCCTATTGCATTTTTTTACAAAAAAATTTAAAACAAAAAAATAATGAAATAAGAAAATTAAAAAAATTAAAAAAAAAAATTAAAAATAAATAAATAAAAATTAAATAAATAAATATATATATATCTATTAAAAAACAACAACATATATATACTAATAATAAAAAAAAAAGAAGCAAAACATCTGGTAAAGTTTGGTAAAGATCAGATGAAAAATGAGAGCCCTATCGTATTAATTTAACGAGGCAAAATATAGTATTTTTAACTAAATCAAGGGCCATAACTCCGCTGTTATTGGTCCGATCTGGCTGGTTTTCGTACTTGTGCGAGCTTTCATTGATATTAACAATCTGGTAAAGTTTGGTAAAGATCGGATGAAAAATGAAGGCCTTTGGCCAGTCGAGCTAAAAATCATCAGCTCCAAAAGTAGGTCAAGGTCATAGATGAAATCCAGGAATCAAAAATAAAGATGCACTATAGAAGACACAACTATGTCAAAATAGAATATGTTTTCTTCCAAAGATTTAAAAGCTATAAATTAGGTTTATAACATCTAGTGCATAATTCTAATTCATGAGAAAGTGATGTAAATGTAACAATTAAAGTTATCTGCCCTTTGCTTGGATGGTGAAAGTCACATCCACATTTGCTTTGTCACGTTGCAATGTACCACTCAAGATACAACTATAAGCAAAGTTTGAAAGGTCTTAGTGCATACGGTTTGTGAAAAAGTGACCAAAACACCAAAGTTGAAGGTAAAAATTATAAGGTTATCTGCCCTTGCTTGGAGGGTCAAGGTCACATCCACATTTGCTTTGTCACGTTGCAATGTATCACTCAAGATACAACTATAAGCAAAGTTTGAAAGGTCTTAGTGATATATATGTAAAATGGGGGTCCTGTGGTATTTTTGAGTTGCCGAAAATACCACAGGAATTTTTTAATTTTTTTAAACACACCTATCTACAAATCAGCATGAAATGCTTGTTATTTGTTGATTTTGCCCAAATATTTCATGAAATGGTGATTTTACTTGGTTTATTAAAACTTTTTTAAAATAGGGGTAGTGAAGATTGCAAGTTTAATTTTTTTTATAAGTTATCAAAATTACAAAATGTTTATTTAATACAAAACAAATTTGTTGATTTGTTATCAAAATTACATTTAAATTAACAATTTTCTGACCTTGAATACAAAGGTGGTGGATCATACTCAAACACACTACTAAAACAATTTATTACACACTTTTTAGACTTTTTTGTAAGGTTGCCATTGCTTCTTTTCTTCCCTGCTCTACTAGTTCTTTTTTTTGAACTTCGCTTATTTCAGCCTTTTTTTGTTTGGTGTCTTCTTTTAAACTATAATATTTATCCAACTCATCTAAAATCATCTTAAACTCTTGATCAGATATTTGTGCATCACTCAACGCTTTTGATATTAACTGCTTTATACTATTTAACTTAGCCTCTGCCAAAGTTTTTATTTCATGATGTTTTTGAGCTTTTACATTAAGCTTGCGTCTGATAAAATTAATGCAAACACCTGTAGCTCCA
Organism: Cyrtodaria siliqua; assembly: GCA_037043455.1. NCBI lineage: Eukaryota > Metazoa > Mollusca > Bivalvia > Adapedonta > Hiatellidae > Cyrtodaria > Cyrtodaria siliqua. The sequence goes on along the minus strand of JAWPHD010023436.1, from coordinate 19,177 downwards.
CATACTATTGCTGCTATTTCTAAAGGTAATAAAACTGGAATAACAAATCCAATCCCAGCCATAATAACACCTGCAGATATTAAGGTAGTGTCAATTCCATCTGTAATATTAATACCACGTTTATATTTTTTATAAAGAGACTGACGTATATCTCGTTCTGTAATTAACTTTTTTTCAATTTCTGAAATTTTTTGTAATCTATAATTTTGTCCGTCTTCCGCTGGCAACTCAGGATATATACTTGGTGCTGTCGGTTGCTTCATTTTTTATTAATAAATAAAAAATTAAATTAATTCAATTAATAATGATGCCACCGTATTTACAGCGGTAGCAACCGGACAGGATTTTAAGCGACGTGATTTGGTTAAGTTTTCAATCTTTGTTACTTTCAAGACTCAGTGGGAATATTAATCAGCCGGCTATTATGATTTCTGTTAAGCTGATGGATAAAAAAAATATATTTTATAAACATGAGAAAAAAACATGGATGCCATCAATCCCTGCCCAGCAGTGACTGTACTCTTTGTTATTTTTTTATATATATGTTTGTAGGCAAAAAAATAATTATAATTATAAATATTGGTAACCACGTGTTAACATTTTCAAAAAATGGCCATATTTTATAGTATACCCATACCCATCCCTTTTTATTTTCATTTTCCTCTTCAACTTCATATTCCTCTACCTCTTCATTTTCATTTTCCTCTTCATTTTCATTTTCCTCTTCCATTTTTTCCCCATATAATTATAACATTATATTTTTTAAAAAAATAAATAGTTAGAGACTAAATTTTTAATATTAAATTATTAAACACATCTTTTAAGGGCAAGCTCTCAATACCCAGTACACTAATTATCATACTGTTGTGCAATTTTGTATATAATATATTTTTTGTTGATACAAAAATCAAGCCAGCTCGTAGAATTAAATTAAATTAATTCAATTAATAATGATGCCACCGTATTTACAGCGGTAGCGTTGGCAATCTTGCATACAAAGTTAACAACAGAACCAGCACCAATTTCTAAAGGTTTATCAAAGTTATCATGATTGCGTGGGATGATGTGAAGCGTTATACCATAATTTGGTTGTTCAACACCATTGACAGAAACTATTATTACAGATACGTCACCAACTAATCGTTCACATGCTAAACCTATTCCCATAATCCGTCCACGGCGTGTCATTACATGCCCCACATTTTTTTCTGCTCCACCATTACCAAATGAGAGAATTCTGTTTGACACAAGTGGGCCCTTAGCCTCTGCAAATATTGTTATAATCCCATATTTAAGATTATCAACTCTATTTTTTAAATGATTAAACTGGTCAACAAAAGGCACAACTCGCCTATATAAATTCTGAACATCATTTATTAAAGCCTCTAAGTCTTCTGTTTTTTTAGGGCTTGGTGGTCCAAATATACTCATTGTTTTTTTATAAAAATATATTTTTTAAATAATTTCTAAAACACAACTCATAGGCAAACCGCTATTAAATATCTTGTTACCATACTCATCTCTGACTTCTATTGTGAATTCAGAAATTGCACCATTCATAAGACAGTGATATTCAGGATAAAAACTTGTATATACTATATCTCCAAACTGCTTATTTACTACAGGCACAACCCCTATAATAGTGCTTGGTGCGCCATTGAAATAATTACTACTCGTATTAACTTGTTTCAGATGAACATATAGCAGGGGTGTGATTGGCCTTTGAACAAAAGGGAGGAAAATTTGAGCGAGGGGTTAAGGGGACTGCAAGTCCCCTTACGGGGTCAAGGGGCAGCGCCCTTGTAGGGGTTCAGGGGGCAAAGCCCCCATAATGCTCCTGGATTTTAGCTGTTTTAAATCATTTTAAGTCCATTTCTGATATGCTTATGGGTTGTTTGGTGTGACATTTTAAACGGAGTGTCTATTGACACGTATGTAATAATAGCACAACCGTAAAAGTAGGTCGATGGCGGTTATCACGCCCGTAATACTTACATTATACTGTTATGAGTTCATATTTTTTGCCAATTTTATATAAAGTCGTTTAAAGTTTAATTTTTGTAATGTATTGGTCATATTATATATATGTTTGTAAGTGTTCTTTCCCAAATGGTCAAGAAACTGTATCTTAAACGTTCTTATATTAGACATTGTCATTGTGATATATTAAACATATAGTAATGTGCGTGTCAGTAATTAAAGAAAGAAAATGTATCATATCTTACGTTGTTTTTTTAATGATTATCGTTCCTGAATTATTTACACGTATGCGATTCAAGTACAGACAACGTAGTAGTAGATACGTTTCCCATTCACACTTCTATTATACGTGTCACTAACGATTATCGTTCCTGAATTATTGACACGCCTAATATACGAATTATCGTTCCTGAATTATTTACACGTATGCGATTCAAGTACAGACAACTTAGCAGTAGATACGTTTCCCATTGTCACTTCTATTATACGTGTCACTAACGATTATCGTTCCTGAATTATTTACACATATGAGATTCAAGGGCAGACAACGTAATAGTAGTTTACTGGATTATCGTTACTGAATAATTGACACGCTTAATATACGAATTATCGTTCCTGAATTATTTACACGTATGCCATTCAAGGCATAAAACGTAGATATTAAAATGTAAATTTACGTGGCATCAGTATAAATTCATTTTATTACATAGATTAGATATTGACGTATAAACCACCTTCGGAATCACTGAAATACGTGTTGAATTATATAGACACAATCCACTTCATTCTTCGAATCTATACACAAAACGTAGAAATTCAACATGTAAATTTACATTGCAACAGTATAAATCCACTTCATATATATGTTATCCAGCTTTTGCATCAATGAAAAACTTATTGAATTATATAGACACACTCCAATCACGTTTTAATAAATATTCCTCTTATGTATATCACATGTTCTTAATGTGTAATGTATAAAATAAATATTTATTTTAATACGGAAACGCAAAATTGATAATTAAATAAATGTAAATATAAGCCATATCTCTTTAGTTTGTATATAGTAAATTAATACCGTAATACACAAGCACAACTTAAATGATAGCATTTGCTCAAATGTCAATGAACAGTGTAGGTGTGAAAAACATTAAACGTCCACAAAAGAAAAGCAAACAAGCACACTTAATGACAGTATCCACTTAACTTTGAGTGATTAGCTGACACCTTTATACAGTTATAATAACTGTATACTAATTAGTGTTTGTAAAGAAAGCTTGGATGCGCTGAAATTAGAATTTTTGGGCAACCACACTAACAACAAAATCGAAAGTCATAATCAAAAACTAAAGCAGTATATCAAGAGAACAAACCATTTAGAGCAGTCTGTTAAGCGACTTTTCAAATGTATACATGACACTTACAGATCAAAACACTTAAAAACTCGAATTAACACGAGAAACGTATCACCGCTTCATGCGAACATTTCCAGTGTGTGTGAGCATGCTGCGGCAGATCTCCTGTCTCGGCAACTAGATAAACATACACACAACAAATATGTTATCACGACGCATGACGAAAAGACGTACACAGTAAATGTAAACGATAACACATACACTGTCACGAACAATGCTGAGGTTTGCACGTGTGCATTTCACACAGTATATTCCTTGCCTTGTCACCACATATTTAGTGTAAGAACACATTTAGGCCTTCATTTATTCGATAAAAAATGTGTAGCAACCCGTTGGCTTAAAGAAATAAAAGACAGTGGAATTGTAATTCCAATTACCAACATAATTTTAGTAGAAAGAAAAAACAAAAACACGAAAATGACGCCACGGGAAAAATATAACACAGCAACACATTTCTTCAAAGATTTTGCCCAATTTCTTTCGACATGTAGTGAAAAAAGAATTTAATGCAATTAAAACAACACATAAAGAAAAAAAGTAAAGAAAAAAAGCAATATATAATATTTATTATTTATTTCAACTAGCAAGTTTTTCCAAAATATAATATACAATTTAAAAAATACCTGCAACAAACAAGTATAAAACGTTTGTATACGTGTCACTAACTAATCTTCTTATTGACACTTATTACTTGATACGTTTCCCGTTCTATTATACGTATACGTGTCACTAGACAGGTAACACGAATAAACGTATACGTGTCACTAGACAGGTAACACGAATAAACGTATACGTGTCAATAGACTCGGCCAAATAAATACGGAGTGTCTATTGACACGTATGTAATAATAGCACAACCGTAAAAGTAGGTCGATGGCGGTTATCACGCCCGTAATACTTACATTATACTGTTATGAGTTCATATTTTTTGCCAATTTTATATAAAGTCGTTTAAAGTTTAATTTTTGTAATGTATTGGTCATATTATATATATGTTTGTAAGTGTTCTTTCCCAAATGGTCAAGAAACTGTATCTTAAACGTTCTTATATTAGACATTGTCATTGTGATATATTAAACATATATTAATGTGCGTGTCAGTAATTAAAGAAAGAAAATGTATCATATCTTACGTTGTTTTTTTAATGATTATCGTTCCTGAATTATTTACACGTATGCGATTCAAGTACAGACAACGTAGTAGTAGATACGTTTCCCATTCTCACTTCTATTATACGTGTCACTAACGATTATCGTTCCTGAATTATTGACACGCCTAATATACGAATTATCGTTCCTGAATTATTTACACGTATGCGATTCAAGTACAGACAACTTAGCAGTAGATACGTTTCCCATTGTCACTTCTATTATACGTGTCACTAACGATTATCGTTCCTGAATTATTTACACATATGAGATTCAAGGGCAGACAACGTAATAGTAGTTTACTGGATTATCGTTACTGAATAATTGACACGCTTAATATACGAATTATCGTTCCTGAATTATTTACACGTATGCCATTCAAGGCATAAAACGTAGATATTAAAATGTAAATTTACGTGGCATCAGTATAAATTCATTTTATTACATAGATTAGATATTGACGTATAAACCACCTTCGGAATCACTGAAATACGTGTTGAATTATATAGACACAATCCACTTCATTCTTCGAATCTATACACAAAACGTAGAAATTCAACATGTAAATTTACATTGCAACAGTATAAATCCACTTCATATATATGTTATCCAGCTTTTGCATCAATGAAAAACTTATTGAATTATATAGACACACTCCAATCACGTTTTAATAAATATTCCTCTTATGTATATCACATGTTCTTAATGTGTAATGTATAAAATAAATATTTATTTTAATACGGAAACGCAAAATTGATAATTAAATAAATGTAAATATAAGCCATATCTCTTTAGTTTGTATATAGTAAATTAATACCGTAATACACAAGCACAACTTAAATGATAGCATTTGCTCAAATGTCAATGAACAGTGTAGGTGTGAAAAACATTAAACGTCCACAAAAGAAAAGCAAACAAGCACACTTAATGACAGTATCCACTTAACTTTGAGTGATTAGCTGACACCTTTATACAGTTATAATAACTGTATACTAATTAGTGTTTGTAAAGAAAGCTTGGATGCGCTGAAATTAGAATTTTTGGGCAACCACACTAACAACAAAATCGAAAGTCATAATCAAAAACTAAAGCAGTATATCAAGAGAACAAACCATTTAGAGCAGTCTGTTAAGCGACTTTTCAAATGTATACATGACACTTACAGATCAAAACACTTAAAAACTCGAATTAACACGAGAAACGTATCACCGCTTCATGCGAACATTTCCAGTGTGTGTGAGCATGCTGCGGCAGATCTCCTGTCTCGGCAACTAGATAAACATACACACAACAAATATGTTATCACGACGCATGACGAAAAGACGTACACAGTAAATGTAAACGATAACACATACACTGTCACGAACAATGCTGAGGTTTGCACGTGTGCATTTCACACAGTATATTCCTTGCCTTGTCACCACATATTTAGTGTAAGAACACATTTAGGCCTTCATTTATTCGATAAAAAATGTGTAGCAACCCGTTGGCTTAAAGAAATAAAAGACAGTGGAATTGTAATTCCAATTACCAACATAATTTTAGTAGAAAGAAAAAACAAAAACACGAAAATGACGCCACGGGAAAAATATAACACAGCAACACATTTCTTCAAAGATTTTGCCCAATTTCTTTCGACATGTAGTGAAAAAAGAATTTAATGCAATTAAAACAACACATAAAGAAAAAAAGTAAAGAAAAAAAGCAATATATAATATTTATTATTTATTTCAACTAGCAAGTTTTTCCAAAATATAATATACAATTTAAAAAATACCTGCAACAAACAAGTATAAAACGTTTGTATACGTGTCACTAACTAATCTTCTTATTGACACTTATTACTTGATACGTTTCCCGTTCTATTATACGTATACGTGTCACTAGACAGGTAACACGAATAAACGTATACGTGTCACTAGACAGGTAACACGAATAAACGTATACGTGTCAATAGACTCGGCCAAATAAATACGGAGTGTCTATTGACACGTATGTAATAATAGCACAACCGTAAAAGTAGGTCGATGGCGGTTATCACGCCCGTAATACTTACATTATACTGTTATGAGTTCATATTTTTTGCCAATTTTATATAAAGTCGTTTAAAGTTTAATTTTTGTAATGTATTGGTCATATTATATATATGTTTGTAAGTGTTCTTTCCCAAATGGTCAAGAAACTGTATCTTAAACGTTCTTATATTAGACATTGTCATTGTGATATATTAAACATATATTAATGTGCGTGTCAGTAATTAAAGAAAGAAAATGTATCATATCTTACGTTGTTTTTTTAATGATTATCGTTCCTGAATTATTTACACGTATGCGATTCAAGTACAGACAACGTAGTAGTAGATACGTTTCCCATTCTCACTTCTATTATACGTGTCACTAACGATTATCGTTCCTGAATTATTGACACGCCTAATATACGAATTATCGTTCCTGAATTATTTACACGTATGCGATTCAAGTACAGACAACTTAGCAGTAGATACGTTTCCCATTGTCACTTCTATTATACGTGTCACTAACGATTATCGTTCCTGAATTATTTACACATATGAGATTCAAGGGCAGACAACGTAATAGTAGTTTACTGGATTATCGTTACTGAATAATTGACACGCTTAATATACGAATTATCGTTCCTGAATTATTTACACGTATGCCATTCAAGGCATAAAACGTAGATATTAAAATGTAAATTTACGTGGCATCAGTATAAATTCATTTTATTACATAGATTAGATATTGACGTATAAACCACCTTCGGAATCACTGAAATACGTGTTGAATTATATAGACACAATCCACTTCATTCTTCGAATCTATACACAAAACGTAGAAATTCAACATGTAAATTTACATTGCAACAGTATAAATCCACTTCATATATATGTTATCCAGCTTTTGCATCAATGAAAAACTTATTGAATTATATAGACACACTCCAATCACGTTTTAATAAATATTCCTCTTATGTATATCACATGTTCTTAATGTGTAATGTATAAAATAAATATTTATTTTAATACGGAAACGCAAAATTGATAATTAAATAAATGTAAATATAAGCCATATCTCTTTAGTTTGTATATAGTAAATTAATACCGTAATACACAAGCACAACTTAAATGATAGCATTTGCTCAAATGTCAATGAACAGTGTAGGTGTGAAAAACATTAAACGTCCACAAAAGAAAAGCAAACAAGCACACTTAATGACAGTATCCACTTAACTTTGAGTGATTAGCTGACACCTTTATACAGTTATAATAACTGTATACTAATTAGTGTTTGTAAAGAAAGCTTGGATGCGCTGAAATTAGAATTTTTGGGCAACCACACTAACAACAAAATCGAAAGTCATAATCAAAAACTAAAGCAGTATATCAAGAGAACAAACCATTTAGAGCAGTCTGTTAAGCGACTTTTCAAATGTATACATGACACTTACAGATCAAAACACTTAAAAACTCGAATTAACACGAGAAACGTATCACCGCTTCATGCGAACATTTCCAGTGTGTGTGAGCATGCTGCGGCAGATCTCCTGTCTCGGCAACTAGATAAACATACACACAACAAATATGTTATCACGACGCATGACGAAAAGACGTACACAGTAAATGTAAACGATAACACATACACTGTCACGAACAATGCTGAGGTTTGCACGTGTGCATTTCACACAGTATATTCCTTGCCTTGTCACCACATATTTAGTGTAAGAACACATTTAGGCCTTCATTTATTCGATAAAAAATGTGTAGCAACCCGTTGGCTTAAAGAAATAAAAGACAGTGGAATTGTAATTCCAATTACCAACATAATTTTAGTAGAAAGAAAAAACAAAAACACGAAAATGACGCCACGGGAAAAATATAACACAGCAACACATTTCTTCAAAGATTTTGCCCAATTTCTTTCGACATGTAGTGAAAAAAGAATTTAATGCAATTAAAACAACACATAAAGAAAAAAAGTAAAGAAAAAAAGCAATATATAATATTTATTATTTATTTCAACTAGCAAGTTTTTCCAAAATATAATATACAATTTAAAAAATACCTGCAACAAACAAGTATAAAACGTTTGTATACGTGTCACTAACTAATCTTCTTATTGACACTTATTACTTGATACGTTTCCCGTTCTATTATACGTATACGTGTCACTAGACAGGTAACACGAATAAACGTATACGTGTCACTAGACAGGTAACACGAATAAACGTATACGTGTCAATAGACTCGGCCCATTTTAAAACAAGAAAAGGGAATCAGAATCACTCCCCCCTGTATAACTCGACGGAAGTTTTTCATTTTGTCTCAAAGTCTTACACTTATTCATATGTTCAGAACTTTTGCAGTGTTCCAATAACGAGACCTTGCCCCGCGATCCATAACTAATCAGTTTGTCGCAATGGATACACTCGACTTTCCCGAAAATGTCCACTTTCCGAAAGCTTACACTCAACGGTACGTCATTATTTACGATTTCTAACCACTCCCACTTAAACTTATTTTTACAATCACTATCTATTTTTTTGATCTCTCGTGTGTCCGCCGATCTTTCCAAGATTTTGGCCATGTTTTCCGCGTAACCATCTCTCAAAACAAAACAAACAAATTCACAGCGGACATTTTTTTCTTTTGTTTTTTTTTATCTCAGCTTCACATTACAAGAGGCGCTTTGATTGGACCAGATAAACAACAAAGACCAATGAAAACTCGCGACAGAAAACTATTGAGAAATTGCCAGGATGTAAAACGTGTAGATCTCGGGATCTCGGATTTTACAGGATATTACGGGGCAAACGTGTAAAAGTCGGATTTTTCGGCCAAAAATACGGCCCTCACCCCCCTGAAAAAAAATATCCTCGGATCTGGACGAATTGGAAAAGTGACCCCTCGGACAATCGGAACCGCGGAAATCAGCGATTCCGAGGAAGAATCACACCCCTGATATAGCTGTTTGTAAGGAGCTAAATCCATTGGGTAATCTCCTATATTAGTACCTTTCAACCATTTTCTGTCCTTGTATCCCAGCATTTTTGAAAGACTGCTTGACATTCGTGTTTCTATTGGAGGTTGCGAATATATAATTACGAGGCCAGCTTGGACAATATTGTCCAGAATAATATTTTCATTTAGCTTTTTAAACCTTTCTACCAAGTCTTGAAAGTTAAAAAGTCCATTTGGGAAATGATATATTTTATCTGTTTTTTTTGTCTTTATGGTTTCATTAATAATATTATACCAACCGATAGTGTATGTAAAACTTTTTAATCCAACGCGCTTAGTTCCATCTCTATTATCGATATACTGTTGTAAATTAATAGAGTTGTCTATGTTTGAAATTGTATGAAACATTTTTTTTTAATATATATATAACAAGAGGTCAATGACCTTGAAGCTCTACTGATTGATTTTGATTTCAGGAAGTAGTCGCTACAGACTTGTTTTTTGAAAATCTATTTTTAACCGTGGCGGCCATCTTGAATTTCCGGCGGACCTGAAATTTTGCTAAGATCAATAAGACATTAAGAGCAACATTCCTGTGAAGTTCCATGAAAATCCGTCAGGTAGTTTCAAAGTAGTCGCTACAAGTTTTCATTATATAACTCTATGTAAACAAAGCAGCCATGTTTAAGGTCAAATCAAAACGATTTTCGACAAGGACCAACATCATGTCATACTGATCATTTTAGAAAAAGTCCCATATCAATATCTCTTATTGTTTTGAAGAAGTAGTCGCTACAAACTTATTTATTTTAAATCTATTTTTAGCCGTGGCGGCCATCTTGAATTTCCGGCCGACCTGAAATTTTTCTTGGATCAACTAGACATCAAGAGCAACATTCCTGTGAAGTTTCATGAACATCCGTCAAGTAGTTTCAGAGGAGTAGTCGCTACAAGTTTTTAATATATAACTCTATGTAACCAAAGATGGCCACTGGCAGCCATGTTTAACGTCGAATCAAAATAATTTTCCACAAGGATCTACATCATGTCATGCTGATCATTTTAGAAAAAGTCCCATATCAATATCACTTATAGTTTTCAAGAAGTAGTCGCTACAAACTTATTTTTTAAAAATCTATTTTTAGCTGTGACGGCCATCTTGAATTTTCGGCCGACCTGAAATTTTTCTAGGATCAATTAGACATCAAGAGCAACATTCCTGTAAAGTTTCATGACAATCCGCCAAGTAGTTTCAGAGGAGTAGTCGCTACAAGTTTTTACTATATAACTCTATGTAAACAAAGATGGCCGCTGGCAGCCATGTTTAACGTTGAATCAAAACGATTTTTGACTAGGATCAACATCATGTAATGCTGATCATTTTAGAAAAAGTCCCATATCAATATCACTTATAGTTTTCAAGAAGTAGTCGCTACAAACTTATTTTTTAAAAATCTATTTTTAGCTGTGATGGCCATCTTGAATTTCCGGCCGACCTGAAATTTTTCTAGGATCAATTAGACATCAAGAGCAACATTCCTGTAAAGTTTCATGACAATCCGCCAAGTAGTTTCAGAGAAGTAGTCGCTACAAGTTTTTACTATATAACTCTATGTAAACAAAGATGGCCGCTGGCAGCCATGTTTAACGTTGAATCAAAACGATTTTTGACTAGGATCAACATCATGTCATGCTGATCATTTTAGAAAAAGTCCCATATCAATATCACTTATAGTTTTCAAGAAGAAGTCGCTACAAACTTGTATTTTAAAACTCTATTTTTAGCTTTGGCGGCCATCTTGGATTTCACATCAACATGAATTTTTGCTAGGATCAACTAGACTTTATGGGCAACATTTCTGTAAAGTTTCATGAATATCCATCCAGTAGTTTCAGCTGTGAAGTCGCTACAAATAAAAGTTTACGGACAGACGGACAGACGGCCAGACGGCCGACGGACGCCGCACCACGGCATAAGCTCTGCTGATCTCTGATCAGTAGAGCTAAAAATACAAAATAAAAATGATTTCTAAAGAATTCAAATATAACCCAGATGCTCACTATTCAAATACTTTTAGCAAGAAAGTGATAGATATAATAAATCAAAACATAGTCATTACCATCAGACGGTAAAGGCTTTAAAGCATCATTCCCCAATGTCTTTGAAAAATACAAACTCCCATACGTCAAATCAGATGCTATAGTCCAACGCTGGGGAACATATTGGATGTTATTTTGGCAGAATCAGTTAAAATTTGCTATTTGGTGTGCGGCAACTGGATGTGGTATTGATTTTAACAATCATCTAAAAGCTGATACTCTGGTTGGTTCGTTATTTCGATTTCATGTCTACTACCAAGTCAGAAGAATATTATTTGAAATGAGTGTAGCAATGTCACAAGACTCAAATTGGAATGCATTTAATAACACATATAACAGAAACGCATACGAGAGAATATGCAAGGAGTTTAACGTTGACTTAAATTCAGACTGGCGACAGAAACAAAGCTATAATAACGGTCTAGGAACAATTTATAATTACTGGACAAATATTGGTTATCATCCTTTGGTAAATACTGTATACGACAGCAAAACGATGAGTTTCACAGTCTATGAGAGTGATAAAACATATCACATTGATTACATTGCACAAGGATCTGAGGCTGACAATAGTTGGTCTACTTTTTATACTAGATTGTTCATCTGGATTTACAAGGGCAGGAGTAGAAAGAATTAATGACAGCATAAGAACATACTGCTGGGCAATTCTTGGCTCACAATCACAAACAAGAACAGATATACTTGGAACTGGAACAGCATTTGACACACAGAAACAATTTTTAGCAAATGTAGAGGACGCAATAAATAGCCCCATCGACTTGCCCAGTCAAATTTCAAGATATGAAAACACCTTAAAATATGCAAGAAGTAAAGTAAATTTTGTCTATGGAAGTGGATTGTACATGTCTCCGAGTGACATGGAATTAAGAATTGGAACAATACAAGACTACAATAATGAAATTGTAATAGCAACCGATGCACAAGCATTAGGATTGAATAATGATGTAAATGTAAAACCAGTGCCACCAAAACATATTCAACCTTTTCAAGGCACCACAACAAAGAAATTTTTACCGGAACATTCTGACTTTGATAAATCATCAATACATAAAACTGTGGAGCATAACTCACCAGAAATACAAAAAATAGCGATTGAACACGAAGATAACAAAACAACTATAATTGTTGGTACTATAGTAATAGGTCTTGCTGCATTATTTATTTACGAGATTTACTAAACCACTCTTTAGCTGCCACATACAACAACCCGGAAACAAACACAAGCAAAGCCCATAGATTGTTACCAAGCCAATTAATAACATTATCTGTTGCAGATAAAAGCCATGATACTATTGCACCAATAACTCCTGGAAGTGCTGCAGCAGCATTACCAGCTAAGTTGGCAAGAAGTTTACCAAGATTAAATAGTTTTTTTTTTATCCAATCTTTTACACTTGATGGATCAGGCTTTGGAGTTGGAGTTGGAGTTGGAGCAGCACTTGATGTGGGAATAGTAGAATTAATTATCACCCCAAGAATCATACCAAATGCAGTTAAAATACTAACAATAGTAATACCTTGCTCCTTAAACAAGGTTTTGATCCTCTCACCAAGTGTTGTATTCTCGTTTAACATTTTGTTTATTGTCTCTTTTATCCTGCTTACTTGGTTACGAAAAGCTTCTCTGTTTTCATTAATGACATCCATTCTTGCACCTCTTTCATTTTCAAGATCTTTGATGCGATCGCTAATTCTCTTTATCTGGAATTCATCATTATCAGTCTTAGCTTGTTCTAACTTTTGTTTTTCTCTTGTTATGTCTTTATCAAGTTGTGTGAGTTTTGCCACGTTATTGGTGAGTTCTTCCTTGACAGTTGTCATTGCTTTTACTATTCCATCCATTTCACGCTTGTCTATATTTGTTTGTGTTTCAACATCAGGACGCTCATCCACATCCCAGTCATACAATGATGCCTCTATGTTATCCAGTGATGTCCCCATGTTATCCAGTGATGTCTCCATGTCATTCACAACACTTGATAAATCTTGTAATGGAATAGCATCCACATTATCTGGTAAATCGTTTATTGTGCTCTCCAATACTTGTCTAAATTTTTGTGATACTTTTTTTTTACTGTCATACTCCGGCAAATTCAAAAATTGTCTTATCGCCCTTGTTCCCCCAGAGCCTATAATCCTGTTATTAGTCACCTACCAAGAACAAGAGCAAGAAATGTAAAGAGCCTTGCCTGGCAGTTATTCTTATTCTTTATCACCAACAATCCAGTATAATGTTTTACCATCATCTGATACATTAAACTGGTCATAATCCATTTTGTCCGGTGTCATCTTATATCGTTTTCCTATTTCATTATAAAGGATTTTACAAGATTTTTTTTGTATGCTTCAAGTGTGGATTCTGCCAGCTCTCCCCTAAGTTCAGCAATATGATTGCTTTGATTAAGAAGACTTCTTCGAACCGGCTCATCAGGCACCATTGGTAAATCATCATATTCATCAATAATCGTCTGGATCAAACGTAGGATTGTCATATTCAAATCCTCCTTCAGCCATTGTTTATTTTATTTAATTTTAAAAAATATATTTAAAAAATAAAAACAATGTCGGCTTACGGAAACAAACTCAACCCTCATAGAAAACTAAGAGAACCTCATGGTGCCAAGGGCATCCGCACAAGTGTAGTAATAACTAATAATCCCTCAACAATAGACAAAACCAGCAACTGCTTGTAAGATTTCCCAATCTAAGTACTAATGATGTGATAGTTTCCAAGTACTGCTCAGTCTGTGCCTTTGAAATAGAACTTAAAAGCAGAACAGACGCCAACGCTACTCTATTGTCAAAATCTGGGTAGAACAATTGTGAAAAAAATGACAATAAGAATAAGTGGCAATGAAGTCATGTCAATAGATGACAGTGATATATATCATTGTTATGTAGATTTATGGAAAAGCCCTACTGAACGAGTAAACGTAGCTTACCAAGGTATTGGCAAATCAAACATGCTAAAACATAGAGTTGGTGCGGGAGATAAATCCGCAGACACCGGAGATGAAGCTATAGCAGCAGCTTATGGAAATAGATTTTGTATTCCACTGGACTTTGAAATGTTAGAAAGTCATATGCCATTTTATCAAGCGGGGCTTGGTGATAGGTTAGAATATGAATTAACGTTTAACGATTATAACAAAGTTATCAAAAGCAGTGATGATGATGCATCTTATGTAATAAAAAATATCTGCTTGGAATTTGATACGGTTAGTGATGTTGAATTAGCCAGACAAATAAGACAGCAAATCAATGGTAAGATGTCATTTATGTATGATCGTATCTTGAGACATAGAAAAATAATAGCAAACAAATCTGATACTCTTTGGAACATCAACATTAATGTACCAGCACGGAGCATGAAAGGTATTTTAATGCTGTTTGAAGACCCAGAAAGAACAGACACAGAATCCTTTTACAACCCAAAGATTGAAAAGGTTGAAATGACAATAGAGGGAGTACCAAATCAGTTGTATAGTCAGGGCATGAAGGCATATCAACATTGGGATGAAATCAACAAATATTTTGCCTTGACATCAAAAAGAAACAAAGAGACAGAAATAGTAGCAAGAGACTTAAACTTTACCAGTGTTTCTCTTGAGAGCTATCTGACAAAATCATATGCTTTGTGGCTTGACCTTAGAACATGTAATGACAATTTATTACACGGCAGTGGAAGAAGAATAGAAAACGGCAGTGAAGGCATAACGATATTAATAAATAACAAGAGGTCAATGACCTTGAAGCTCTACTGATTGATTTTGATTTCAGGAAGTAGTGACTACAAACTTGATTTTTGAAAATCTATTTTTAGCCGTGGCGGCCATCTTGAATTTCCGGCCGACCTGAAATTTTGCTAGGATCAATTAGACATCAAGAGCAACATTTATGTGAAGTTTCATGAAAATCCATAAAGTACTTTCAGAGAAGTAGTCGCTACAAGTTTTCATTATATAACTATATGTAAACAAAGATGGCCACTGGCAGCCATGTTTAACGTCGAATCAAAATAATGTTCAACTCGGATAACCATCATGTCATGCTGATCATTTTAGAAAAAGTCCCATATCAATATCTCTTAAAGTTTTCAAGAAGTCGTTGCTACAATCTTATTTTTTTTAAATCTATTTTTAGCCGTGGCGGCCATCTTGATTTTCCGGCCGACCTGAAATTTTGCTAGGATCAATAAGACATCAAGAGCAACATTCCTTTGAAGTTTTATGAAAATCCGTAAAGTAGTTTCAGAGGAGTAGTCGCTACAAGTTTTCATTATATAACTCTATGTAAACAAAGATGGCCACTGGCAGCCATGTTTAATGTCGAATCAAAATAATGTTCAACTCGGATAACCATCATGGCATGCTGATCATTTTAGAAAAAGTCCCATATCAATATCACTTATAGTTAATAATGTTCAACTCGGATAACCATCATGGCATGCTGATCATTTTAGAAAAAGTCCCATATCAATATCACTTAGTTTTCAAGAAGTAGTCGCTACAAACTTATTTTTTAAAAATCTATTTTTAGCCGTGGCGGCCATCTTGAATTTCCGGCAGACCTGAAATTTTGCTAGGATCAATTAGACATCAAGAGCAACATTCGTGTGAAGTTTCATGAAAATCCGTCAAGTAGTTTCAGAGGAGTAGTCGCTACAAGTTTTCATTATATAACTCTGTAAACAAAGATGGCCGCTGGCAGCCATATTTAACGTCGAATCAAAACGATTTTCGACAAGGACAACATCATGTCTTTAGAAAAAGTCCCATATCAATATCACTTATAGTTTTCCAGAAGTAGTCGCTACAAACTTGTATTTTGAAAATCTATTTTTAGCCATGGCGGCCATCTTGAATTTCCGCCGACCTAAAATTTTGCTAAGCTCAATTAGACATCAAGAGCAACATTTCTGTGAAGTTTCATGAAAATCCGTCAAGTAGTTTCAGAGGAGTAGTCGCTACAAGTTTTCATTATATAACTCTATGTAAACAAAGATGGCCACTGGCAGCCATGTTTAATGTCGAATCAAAATAATGTTCGACTCGGATAACCATCATGTCATGCTGATCATTTTAGAAAAAGTCCCATATCAATATCACTTATAGTTTTCAAGAAGTAGTCGCTACAAACTTATTTTTTAAAAATCTATTTTTAACTGTGGCAGCCATCTTGAATTTCTGGCCGATCTGAAATTTTGCTAGGATCAATTAGACATTAAGAGCAACATTCCTGTAAAGTTTCATGAAAATCCACCAAGTAGTTTCAGAGAAGTAGTCGCTACAAGTTTTTACTATATAACTCTATGTAAACAAAGATGGCCGCTGGCAGCCACGTTTAACGTCGAATCAAAACGATTTTTGATAAGGACCAACATCATGAGATGCTGATCATTTTAGAAAAAGTCCCATATCAATATCACTTATAGTTTTCAAGAAGTAGTCGCTACAAACTTGTATTTTGAAAATTTATTTTTAGCCGTGGCGGCCATCTTGAATTTCCGGCCGACCTGAAATTTTACTAGGATCATTTAGACATCAAGAGCAACATTTCTGTGAAGTTTCATGAAAATCCGCCAAGTAGTTTCAGAGGAGTAGTCGCTACAAGTTTTTACTATAGAACTCTATGTAAACAAAGATGGCCGCTGGCAGCCACATTTAACGTCGAATCAAAACGATTTTCGTCAAGGACCAACATCATGTCATGCTGATCATTTTAGAAAAAGTCCCATATCAATATCACTTATAGTTTTCAAAAAGTAGTCGCTACAAACTTGAATTTAAAAAATCTATTTTTAGCTTTGGCGGCCATCTTGGATTTCACATCAACATGAATTTTTGCTAGGATCAACTAGACTTCATGGGCAACATTTCTGTAAAGTTTTATGAATATCCATCCAGTAGTTTCAGAGGAGTAGTCGCTACAAATAAAAGTTAACGACGGACAGACGGACGGACAGACGGACAGACGGACGGACGGACGACGGGACACCGCACCACGGCATAAGCTCTGCTGATCTCTGATCAGTAGAGCTAAAAAAGCAGATGCAGATCAAACTTTAAATATTTATATATATATAATACAAGATGCGCAAATCAATTTCGAAGATGGAAGATTCAAAGAAGTACGATACTAGTTTACAACAAAAATATCCTAAATATCCACATAGTGCCATTATCTGCGGTCAGACAGGCTGCGGTAAAACAGAGTTTGTTCTTGACATACTTGAACAAGAGTATGTTGGAGTTTTTGAACATATAATTATATTGTGTCCAACCATAAAGTGGAACGAGGCTTATAAAAATAGATCTTGGATAGGTGATGTGAAAAACCCAAAAGATAAAAAAATAATAATTGCCAATCCCGTGAGCAACGGTAAAGAATTGTTACAAGAACTGTTGCGTTTATTTTTCAAAAGATATGCTGGCCAGCCCACATTATACATTATTGACGATTGCTCAGCCACAAAAGAATTAACAAAGAAAAAAGATATGTTGTCAGAGTTGGCATTCTCTGGTCGTCACGCTAAACAATCAGTGTGGGTCATTTCACAGAGATATAATTCTGTATTGAA
This sequence comes from Cyrtodaria siliqua, assembly GCA_037043455.1. Classification (NCBI taxonomy): domain Eukaryota; kingdom Metazoa; phylum Mollusca; class Bivalvia; order Adapedonta; family Hiatellidae; genus Cyrtodaria; species Cyrtodaria siliqua. Next base: position 958 of record JAWPHD010023436.1, on the reverse strand, counting down.
AGATTTGAGAGAGCAAGCAAAATGGTTGTGTATGTTTTACACTAAGGACAGAGATAGTTATGAAAATTGTTTGAGAGAGAATGATGTTATTCCAACGCTGGAAGAGAGAACCAGAATAAGAAAAGCTTTAGCTAAGACTAAATATTCCAAGTTAATTTTGAGAACTGACCAACCAACTGGTTATTGGGTTGAATAATTTCTACCAGCAATTCTTTTTTTCTAACAGCATTGCTTTGTTGCTAATAGTAATACTAACAGCAAAGTAGCAATGTTAATAGCAATGCTTGCAGCAAATTAATAATGTTAATAGAAAAAATAGCAATGTTAATAACAATAACAGTTTTGTATTTTATATTTATTTCAAGATAAAAAATAAGATTAATAATATAAAAATGAATGCGGAAGAACTATTACAAAATATATCAGAACAGACGGAACCAGATGAATCAAAGCAACAAGAAACAAAAAAAGAAAGATTATCAGCCATAGTGGCTGGCGGTGGTAGTCGTCAATATTTGGGTAAAGACATACAACTCACAAACATAGATGGCATGCCACCAGATGAAATTAACAAACTTTACTGCAGATATGAAGCAAGGCTTGGGGCAAGCATGACTAAAACTTTAGGCAATTCTTTTATTAACTTGTATGTGATTGGAGTATCAAAATATTTTAATGTAACCAATCCGCCAAAGCTGATAGAAGATTTGGAGGAAGACCCATTTATTAATCATGCTTTGACAAGTGCTTGTTGTGAGTTGTATTATAGGTATGGAATGTGCTTAGCACCATTTACAGCAATACTGACAACTGTTAGACATATTGATTTTAATAAAAATAAAATTATAGATAATATAAATGGAGAACCAAGAGAGTGAAGTTATACCTGTTGTTACACAACCTGTTGAACAACAAAAAGTAAAACATCCAAAAAGAATAGAAGCTGGAAAAAAAGGAG
>JAWPHD010023435.1:0-22116 GCA_037043455.1 Cyrtodaria siliqua | reverse complement strand
GAGGCAAAATCTTATGCTCAGGTTCAAAACTCTTAATATATTTCATTTAGCTATAGCTTTTTCAATGATTGTTTTTCTTCCGAACCTTTCAGGACAGTTGTTATTTATGATTATCTGTATTTGTGTAAAATTTCAGGTCATGCCGTGACCGTTAAATAAGATTTTAAATTTTTTATAGCTGAGCTTGAGTCCAAGATTTCGACTCAAACGTTTCGGGAATATGGAACCTGTATGCTGTAAAGCCAACTCAACTCTCATGACATGGTATACAGCTCATAACTTTGTACAGGATTCAGGATTTCTTTTCAATCAAACAGTATTCAGATTTCATATTCTGATGCATTCCATGTGATAAATGTGTTTGCTTAATGAAAATAATTGGAACTATTTACAACATTTGAGTTTCAGATACTTGTTGGGTATGAGTTTGAACATTTTGTTGCAGACGACAGTAAATTAAGTCTGACAATTACTTCCCTTGGATATTGCCTATAAATATTAATACTAAATTTATTTAATATTTAATTAGTTTGTCGATATTAAATAAATATTTTATTGCATGCTCAGTAGATTATATTGAATATTATATATTATTTTAAAAGAAATGGTTGTAAAATTTATTCTGATTTCTTATTTGTCAGAGGTTTGGTGCAATATCCGATGGATTATACTTACCGTCGTTAAGAGAGGTTGTATACTCTTTAATTGGATCTTTCAGCAGATTTTTTTTTTAATAGTTAGGATTCCCCAAGTGCGGCCTGGTTTTGAGTTGAATGTGAATCAAACACATGATGTTCATTTCCAGGCCACATGTGGTTACGGGGCAAAGAATAGGGCCACTGCACATCCCGTTGGAGGGGAAGGCAGAGCGGTAGAATCCCCCAAAATCTTGTTCATTTTATCATTTTTTGCTCATGCTCATTAAATGTCTTAATCATGACCCCTGCATTGATTCAGGTGCCATCTCGGTCATATCACTAGAGCAATGGCAAAAAAACTAGAACATGGCTCCAGCATAAATATAGTGTCTACAATAGAGTTTGCAGCAACTTTGCAGTTCAGGGTGAGACGGTTCTAGGCCCGTTCTCCATATTTTATCTTGATGTACATGGAGGATGAGCCTGGCATGTTCACTCATTAGGCGCCATATAACCTTTCATGTGTTGGTGCACCTTAAAACCTCAGTTCAATTCAATTCCAGTATTCATCCTCATCTCCATGATTATTCACTCATCACTATTCGCCATTACAACCTGATATGACCTAATTTGTTACAGGTTTGTAAAACACTATTCATTTATTTGATGGTAATTCACTCGAGGTCAATATTCCATGAAGGAGCGTAGCGAATAATAAAATGGAATGTGAGTCAAGTTGTGCTATTGTTCGGGGCGCTTGTTTCAGCCAATGTTTTTTTGGATTTTTAAGACAAATTGCAAAGTTCTAGTAACTAAATAAGATGTATATCATTGAAATAGATATTTTTAGTTGTAAATAAAAATACTTTTCCAAATCGGTTAAGAAATAAAAAGTTCATGTACGAAAGTATCAAGAGCCTTTTCAATGCAAAATTCTGCCTCGTCAAAAAATTAAAAAAACATTAAAAAAAATAAAATAGAATTGTTATCCAAAAGTGGTTTTAATGTGTTGTATAAATGTAAATTAAGATACTCTGAACGTTTTTAGCCAAATATTAAGGCTAACTGAAGTTATTTGGGTTTTCTTAATGTTCTGCTGTCCCAGCAACAATGAAGTTACATGGAAAAAGTGTTTATCACGAAAATTCCAGTAATGATATATATGTTATTTATGTATTATTAAAATTGCTCATGTTAATGCTGAAAAAAACTTCCTGAAAAAAAGCACCTCAAACAATAAGTGAATTATTACGAAATAATCTACTGAAAGATCCAATTAAAAACATTATTACGTTTATTTCATTCAGTTATACATTTTAATAACAAGATAAAATCACGACTATAATCTACAGTAATGTAATTAGTTTTTGGTGGAATTTGCCGGTCAAAGTCCAAGAATGCGTTTTGATTATGTTTTCTGTTCAGTTGTATACTATAAAAGCAGATGAATGTTGTCACTGTGGATATTTTCAGAGAAATTGCTCTTGTTTGTAAATATAGGATTAAATTTCTGTGTTATTATACTGTTATTGCATCACCCAGACATTGTGTTGTCAGGGTAAAGTGTGTCTTTTAGCTCACCTGAGCCAAAGTCGCAAAGGTTTTGCTGTTGAGACCACTCTTCATCCGTCTGCATTAAAGTTTGCTTTAAATGACTTCTCCTCATGACCACACTTCACATAGATGATGAGCAGATCATGGTATTTTAGGTTGTTTTTTTTTTTGTTGCTGTTCGAGATGAAAAATGGTCACTAAAAAATAGCGAAAACTTTAAAGAAAAATGTTACTCAGGAACTGCTGCATGGGTTTTGAAAATTCTGTTATGGTGCTTAACTAGTTATCAGATTTATATTTTTGGTCTTCTTCCAAGTTTCAAAATGGCCGCCACGATGACTTGAAGTTTGTGTTATATAAGGGAAACATAAAAATGTCTTCTCAGGAACTGCACCATAGATTTGGAAAATTCTTTTATGTAATTGATTGCTTGGTACTAAACTATCAAATTTCTCTTTTTGGTCTATGTCCAAGTTTCAAGACGGCCGCCATGGTGACCAGAAGTTTGTGTTATATACAGTTACATATAACTGTTGCTTAAACAACTTCAACTCAGAAACAGCTTTATCAAATTTGAACGAACTTCACACGGATGATGGGTAGGTAATGTTCTTTCTGTCACCGCAGGGAATCCAAGATGGTCGCTGTTACTAAAAATAACAAAAAACAAAATGGATTTTGAAAATTATTTTATATATACTCAACTATCAGATTTGTGTTTTTGGTCTTAATTCAAATTTCCACATCTATGTGAGCCACACCCATGCGAAGCTGGTGTTACATATGTTTTTGGTCCTCGTCAAATCGGGTGAGGAACTAAGCCTCTTGTTAACTTCTTGTTAACATTTGAGACCCATATGTTTTTATCTCACTTTGACTAAATGAATCCAGATAGATAAATACTCTCTAAAATGTTATTTTATAGAATACTGGTGTATTAGACGAGTCAACTCCTTGTTGAAACTAAACATATAGGAGGATAAAAATAGTGCTTAGCATGTCATTTTAAACGAATTCAAGGTACTACAGCCATATGTTTCTATCGTCCATCGTCTTCTACATAAAATTGTTAAATATTACCTTGTGGCTGTAAGTTCTTGAAATACGTAAAAGGTTGTTTCATCAACAGAACTTACTAATACAGGAGCAGCAGTCAAACAAGGTTTTGGACATTCTTCAATTCACCAATAACTTTGGAGACAATGTTTAAAAACAACAATCAAGACGCTGTATTGATATTGGTAGAATGTTGAGAATTTTGGGAATGTAACCAACGGTTGAAGTAAGCATTTAAATATAAATTACTAACATTGTCTGAATCTATATATCTTTACTTAAAATTGAAAAAATCTACAGGAAAAATGATGATTAACTTGTTAAGAGCTTGCTACGGGCCTGTCAATTTAACATTTTGTTCCGCGCTTACCACTGGTGCCCAATTTGAAAATAAAATGCAATAGAACTTTTTTCATAAGTCTGTGATCGTGTCCACAAACTTTTTGACTGCCTCGTATAAAAAAATAATTGCTAATTTCATGATTCATATGAGATTGGAAGTGCAGTGGTTTCTGGGTGATGATGTAATTCTGTGCAACTTATATATCTTAAAGGGAATATAGCGACGCAGCCCAACACCCTTTATTATTGAGAGTTCTAAAAAACGAATAGGGGTGAAAGAATTATCAAAATCGGATGATAAACAAAGAAGGTATGATCGTTTGAAGGTTCGGTTGAAACAGATATGGAAGCCGCCATTTTTAGAGCTATGACATCACAGTTCTAAATGACCATATATGGAATATTGATGAATATGCAAATTTACTCAGTTATTCTGGAAAAATTAAAGTAACTGTATGAAGAATATGTATAACTAAATGGCAATATTGCTTTATATGCCCAGTAAGAAGTTTGCATTCATTTGCAGTGATGTGCTTTGCTTTAAATGATATTTATCAATATTCCATAGATGGTCATATGGAACTATGATGTCATAATTTTCAAAATGGCGGCTCCCATAGCCATTTTAGTACAACCATCAAATGGTCATATCTTTTTTGTTTATCATCCGATTTTTGAATTCTTTCACCTTTTTGCAAGTTTTTCAGAACTCTCAATAAAAGAGCTTGTTTGGCTTTGTCGCTACATTCCCTTTAATAAACATCTTATAAATGTTAATTTATGCTGATTGCTTACATTAGGCAATGTATTTGTCATTGAATACATGAGATAACCACTTCATCATTCCCATGCATATAAACAAAATCCAATTTGTACATGTTTGTAAAATTAGTTCTTCGCATCGCGTTTCATGAATATTTCCGTCATCAGAGTTTAAGATATCATTGAAGCTGCTGTCCGATTTAATATAACTTGAATGGACGTGTATTCGAGCAAAAGCGGAAGATTTTAAGACGAAGTAGGCAGCAACATGTACATGTATAGTGCTGTTCTCAAACGTGACCTATTTCTGAGTTTATATATATATATAAAAATAAACTGGCAGTTTATAAGAATCTTTCATGGGTATCCGGTGAAGATAGGGAATTCAAACCCGAGGTATAAGTGTTTTTATCAGACCGAGGTTCCGAATAAAACACTTATACAGAGGGTTGGAATTCTCCATCTGAACCGAATACCCATGATAGATTCTTTTTCTTGCATATCAGAGACATGTTGTGCGTTGACGCCGCCAGCTACTAGGGTTTTGCATGTTTTCCTGCATACCGGATGTTGGCGCGGGTGAATTTTATCTCGACCCTAGGGTGAGATGGAAATATCTAGCCCCTGTAAAATGACAGATATCCTTGTCCGGTATGCAAGAAATAAATATGAACTGGAATACTAGTACCTTGTTGTAGATACATAACGTGATACCTCACCCACATTATAAATCCGACCGGTCGTAGAACTACCCTTTATATGCTAAATGCCAAGCCGGGGAGCTACTGGTACCATTTTTATGAAGTCTTCAGTATGATCCGACCAGGGATTGAACCCACGACCTCCTGCATACGAGGCAGACGCTCTACCACTAGGTCGAGCTGTGGTGACTAGATAAATATTCTAATACACCCAGCACTATATAGCCTATTTTAAAATATCTTGTTATATTCAACGATACGCAACAGGAGAAGAGTAAGCAAGGCAATGCGATCAATAATTTCAGTTTTGTGCACTATTTTCGCATTTTAGGGGTATCAGAATAGAAATAGAACATCGTTTACGTTGAATTATCGTGTAATATATCACGGTTTGTCGTTCAATTGTAAACAATAATCTTAAATATAAAGACTAGTCTCTCCCATTCAGGTTCTGTATCTCGGACACGTAGTTATTATACATCGTACATTTGAAAATATATTCAAGAGAGATTTAAACATTTATCATTTACTAGATTGAGGAATTGTCTGCAGATTACAATGATGTTATACATAATTATTCTAATTTAGATTTTGTTAGAGAATGTGATATTCATGTATTTGCATTATGCAATGTGTATTTTCTTTTTGGGAAGTTGTGATTCTTCCGTTATAATATTCAGTTGCATGTTAAATGGCAATGTGTAACAAATGCGTAATTGTGTTTATCACATAACATGCGTTGCGGGAGTGTCATAACACCATTCAATATTTTCGATATTCCACTAGTGGTATAACATAATGTTAATGATGTCATGGACGTCGCGTTGATGTACGTTTTCTGACATAATGTGACGTTATAAGTTATGTGATAAATAGAATCTAACATTCGTTCTCATTCATTATTGAATTTATTAAACTCGTTAGCAAAAATGATATAATGCTTGGCAAGAGCCTCGCATTATATCATTTTGCCAACTCGTTTAATAAATTCAATAATGAATGAACACTCATGTAAGATCCTCTATTAAATGCTTAACAGTATTTAATTGATGATTTAAAGTACCTATCCCGCCAACGACAGCCACATTTTACAACATGTGTACACGGTTTCTTCACCTAGGCTAGCGCTAGGATTTTAAACCCTTTAGCCAAATCTGGCTAAAGCCCTAAAAATTCCTTTAGCCAGATTAGAATGTCTTTAGCCAGACTTTTGCCTAGATATTTTTTAACAAATTGTAGGTGCTAAAACTTCGCGTTTGCGTACACATCAATAGTAAGTTAAAAAAGTATGCTTTATTAACCTACATGTATAGGGTATCAATATGTCCACATCATATGCATTCTGCTTTAGTGCTTACAATTACTTATAATTACAATTGGAGCTGTACAATATTCAAAAAGTTTTAAAAATTGTATTTAATTTAATGCTATTTTAATTTTTAAAAAATGTCGACTGAAATTTTAAAAAGGACAATGAATGCATGCATATAAGAAAATATAAAAATACAGACTCTTGTCACCATTGATTAGACCATTTAGTATTTTCATTAAATGTATTTAAATATAGGCCTACTAACATTCATAGAAGTAAAATAAATATATTTAAAAATGTAAGGCTAAGCTGAGGCATATAAAAAAGTTCAACTAACAGTAGTTCCAAAGGAGCTAGAAAGATCGCACTGCATTGTGAGACAAAATTCAGAAATGCCACATACACCACGAATATCGTGCACATAGTAAGTAATAAAAGCCACTTCATTCTAAAAGTGTACCTCAATATTTTGAGTAAGCGCACCTTTTGCATTATTTCATGTTGATCAACCATAAATTATCCCAATTCAGAGACAGTCGATCAAACATCGGTTCACACTTGCCATTGTTCCAGTTTACGCTACCGGGTGTACAACTAATTAGTGTTATCAGTGATCGTAAAATTCGAAAAACACCGACGGCATCTCGAGCTTATTAATTCGTAAGCAAAACTTTGTGTTTTGAAAAGCTATTTTGGCCGCTAGAGGGCGCCACGTTATTTTTAATGTTTTACCCGGCTCGATAACACAGTTAAATATGTGGATTATATTGAGCGCGGGGTCACAAAAAAGTTGATTGACAGCAAGAGGCGGAACAGTGGGCGGAGTCTATCGCACAGTGACAATATAAACAATAAATGACAGCGGTCTTCAATAAACACTGCGATAATAAGTTTATCAGTCCAAATTGATTGTCGCTAATTAGCTAACAACACCCAGCGGGGTAGTGGCTTTATAAACAGTGAAATACTTTGTGTATTAGATTTGGGATTTTCCGAGATTTTAGACAAAATTGGTCGGAAATTTGGATTCGCCAGACCGCCGATGTCTGGCGAATTTGATATGTATTTCTTACGATTTTCATTCGCCAGATCGGGTTTCTTTTCGCCTATGGCGATTTGGCGAATGCTTAACGCGAGCCTAGTTCACCTACTGACGACGAGGTATAAATATAATTTACCTATTAAAAGTTACCAACTCATAATTCATTTTACGCATATTCAGTCACAGGTATTTTACATTTTTAGTAAAACTATGCTTTTAATCGGCACATATACATTATTATATGACCTGAACGCCTGTCTAGAGTTTTGATATTTTGTAGTGCAATTTTGCAGTTATTTGGTGGGTTAGTTTTTTTAAGTATCAGTAATCTGTTGTGTATCTGAGAAAAAACGTTATATGTTATCAGTAAATGCGGGTATGTACCTTTAAGATTCCTCCTGAGGTTGTAGACCGAGGCCTTTAAGATCCTGAGGTTACTTCAGACCCTCCCGAGGTTGTAGGCCGAGGGTAGTTAATGTGACAGAGAAATTCCTAAAATGTTTTTTCAATAATTAAACGGGGTTGATGAAAAAGAACATGCAAAAAAGGACTGATGCTTACCTGGTTTTCATCCACATAACCTGAAATAAAAATGATGCTTATTCATTCAGGACACATGATGTTTCCGCCCATAGACATTTGATGATTTCAGAACAATATTTCGGCTCCACATTAAAAGTGTGTCTGAAATGATTTTATTTAAAAATAAAGTTAACCCGTAACCCGCTAAGCACGACTATAATAGCCTTTGCGTCCAGTGTAAACTCAGATCAGCCTGCGAGTACATACATTAGTTACAATGTCTGGCTGCTGATCAGTCATTTCCCCCAAAACACCCCTTTGTTGCACAAATGGAATGATCTTAATTCAAAGAAAGAACAGTCTGTATATGTAGCGGGTTACGGTAATCTAATGTTTTTATTCCATAACTCTAAAGCAACTTTAGAGGGATTAGATGTATTTTAATCATAATTGGTATTTTTACCAACCATGAAAGGTCTAAGTTTTAATGCTGAACTGGTTTGGAGTACAAAATTAATGTCTTGAAATACATATTATGGTCCAGTTTTAATTTAGCTAGTAGTAACGTATGTCTTCGTTATCTTAAGAATGGGCCTTTGTATTATAATAAGGTCTATGTAAGAAATTCTTTTTTTAAATTAGAAGAAAAGACAAAGTTAAAGGGACACACGGCAATCTTGAAGTATGTATTCAGCATTAAAATCCAACTCAATAAATTAGTCAATTTTTGTTTTTACTTTAACCTGCTTGCATATCATTAAAAAAAAAAAGGAATGCATGTAAAATTTAGGAGTTCTTCTACCATACACTACTCAACTTTTATAATCGGTCACTTTCCAAAGAATTATATATTTTTTAATAATTCATATTTTCATTTGAAATTTTAACTGGCGTCGCTTAATAACAAATATCGCCAGCGACTTATACAACTTAATCTGCCTTGATTGAACTAAAACATTGTTGATAAACTTAATAAAATATTGGTACGTGTTTCGGTGATTTCCTTTTTTAATATTTGTGTTGTTTTCAAAAAAAAATGGGTGACCGATTATAAGTATTTGTGTTATTTTCAAAAACCTGGGTGACCGATTATAAAAGTTGAGTAGTGTATGTATATAGTTATGTATTACTCGTGCAATATAATCAATATATAGTAATATATGAAAACAGTTTCCTTGGACTGTTCAAATAATTATAATGATGATTTGCAAACCTTAACGGGATACTGCGAGTTTAAAGAAATCAAAATTGCCATGTGTCCCTTTAAGGGTGTACAATGCAGTGAGCTGTTATTCTGAACAGTGATATTTGTTTTTACTTCAGTCTGCATCCGGCTATTTTGCTAAGTTGTTGTCAAATTGTGGGCACGGAGGAATTCTGCTTTGTTAATCAACGCTCCTGTTAATTGTTATAATTATATGCTAATATTTTTGATTGCTTATGACATTTCAGATGAATAAAAACATGTACAAGGATGTCCCATAGTGTGATTTATGCTTTACATTCCAAAAATTGTTATCTTCTTCTTTGAGATGTTTTTTATGGGATTAAGGGTTATTAAAAAACAAGATTTTTGTGTAGCATGGCAAACACTTAGAGATCGCTTTGTCCATTGTCTGCCGTCGTCGTACTTCACACTTCAACTTGCAATCTCACTTTGGCCGTAACTTGAAAATCTTTTGACCTATGTTCATAAAACTTCATACGCATCTTACATCAAGGAATGTTGTTAACTGTCCCAATAACTCGGACTTTCATTTTGCCAGCTTTAAACCCCTTTCATAAAACTTTAAAGAGACATGTGGCAATCTTAAAGTTTGTATCAAGCATTAAAATTAGCGTCTCAATTTATTAATGCAGTATCATTTTGGCTTTAAACCTGCTTGCATATATATTTAAATATAATTTTGAGTTTAACTTTTGAGTTTTAAACTTTTCTTCATTATTATACCAAAGGTTTGATTATATTATTGGCGAAATATAATCAACAGTTAGTAATATGCAAAAACAATTTGCTTTATACTATTCTTATAATTAATAGTAATGATTGTAATATTAATGATTGAACAAATGCAATTTATGTAGAAAAACGGGACGTAGGGAGTTTTACAAAAATCAAGATTGTCTTGTGTCCCTTTAACCTGCAACGAACCAAGCTCATAGACTGCTTCACTGCGCATGTACCGTTTCACTCATACAAGTCAAAACACCAATTTCTTTGCCGTAAATTACGGCTAAATCGTGGCCAAGCGTCTGATCTACTATAAAAATATATACATGTATTGGGATTTCACTCAATATTGTTTACATAATGCAGACGCGTCACTTACTTAAAGGAAGTAAGGTGACGGGATATCTATAAACTGTGAAAATGGCTACGCCTATAAAACAAGCAAGTTAACATAATGGCGGACTTCTACAGTCGTTTATATTTAAACGCTGTGTAGCAGTCTACCAAGCTCATAACTGAGCGTAACTGAACAGTATTTGACCTATGCTCACGAAATTTCACACACATCTCCATCTTACCTCAAAGAACGTTACACATGAACAATAACTTTGACTCATTTAGGCAGAGTTATGCCCCTTTTCATAAAACATTAATCTGCAACCCAACCAATCTCTCCCAGAGGTCATTACATTGACCTCTGTCACCGTCTAAGAAAGTAGCCTGCGATCACATGATAATTTGTCATGTGACCATAGCTAAAATATCAAGCAAACAGAACTTCAACACCGCAATACCACCAACTAGCAGCTGCTGATTGACACATAAACATTCGAAAGAAACATGACTTATTTTCTACATTTTGATATATATTTTTAGTAATTGAATTTAAGGTATGTTGTTAAGAGCTATGTGATACTGGAAAGTGCTGGTAAGCAAAATGCTACATACTGTAACAATATGTAGCATTTTGCTTAGTGTAACCCTAGGGCAACGATTTGGTGGTGCGTATTTTGAATGTTTTGACATGGTGTGATATGCCAAAGTATAATCCGAGCCTTCTCTGACCTTACCAGCCCTTTTTACGATTTTGATATTTCATCTGGCTAAAAAGCCACACAACAAAAAAGGGGGGAAAAAAGGCTTTTAGAGTCAGAGAAGGCTCAGATTAGCTAACGTACAAAACTATTCTACTGCAATATAATTCTGAGCATAATTTACTGTATATTTTAAACATTCAAGCCAAAATTATTTTTTTTCTTTTGTAATTTAAGCATTTCATATACAGGTAAAAGTTAATTCAGACAAATATAAGTGCAATCAAGAAATTTTGCATTTCCATCGTTTTCTATCGTTTGCCAAGATTCTTGGTATTTGATGAGACATTGACAGAGGTGTATATGTATGCAAGGAACAACAACTCTGGGTAGAGATTGCAACCTAATCTGGCTTGTTATATAACTTGGAAAAATATTGACCAATGGTCATAAAATGTTAGTATTTATTGACATTCACACTAGCGTTTGTTTAGTGATGCATGTGTGGAGGCTGTAAAAAGTTGCCCCAACTACAAATAGTGTTATTATTTACTGGTCCTTTAATTGCGATTATCAAACCCAATCTTTGTGGCTTTACTTAAGCTGGTGCTAGGGGGCGATAGGTGTCGCACATTACATTACCTGTCATGAACAGACTCGATAATTAATCACTGGCCAACTTGGAGTCTGCTACTTTTCTCTCTTGTTTGTGCTTGTTGCTTCCAAGGGATCCCGTTTTCAGTATTTATTAGGGCTTTCCACTTTTCAGTGGAAAGACCTTTTGTGTTCGTTCTGTTTATTCTTATTATTATTCCTCTTCCTTCTTCTTGTTGTTCTTCTTCTGTCAGCTACTTTCAATAGTAAGACTGGTCGCCTGGTCTCTAAATTTTATACAGTGATATAGCTCAGGCTGGAATAGTGTCCCGAAACTTTTGGGGTCATGACGTCATCCAAGATGGCCGCCACTAGCGTTTATAGGCAAATCTTGTTATCGCTGTATCTCATGCATTTACGATGCAATTTGAATGAAACTTTCACAGATTGTAGAGCTTAGGGTCTAGTTGTGCAAGAACGTCAAAACGTGTCTGTCTTTGCTAAAAAGTGTTGACGTCAGTGACGTCACAAAGTTACGAAAAATCCGTTTTTTTTCATTAAATGCATTTTGTAAGGAATTTTATCGGAAAATCCATCAGTGTCATTATTTTAGTCGACGCTGACAGTTTTAACGTCATGACGTCATCCAAAATGGCCGCCAATGACGTCATTTAAGAAATATTGTAATCGCTATATCTCCTGCATTTATTATCGGATTTTGAGATTACTTTAACAGCCTGTATGGAATAATGTTGAGTTGTGCAATAATGTCTAAAATTGTCATGACGTCATCAAAGATGGCCGCCATGATGAAAATATTGTTATCGCTAGATCTCAAAGATATATGGTCGGATTTGAATGAAACTTTCATATATTGTAGAGTTCAGGGTCTAGTTGTGCAAGAATGTAAAAACCTGTCTCTATGTAATAACGTCTTGACGTCAGTGACGTCAAAATGTTATGAAAACCCGTTTTTTTCACTGATTACATTTTTAAAGTTGTTTTACTGTATAATCCATCAATATTATTGTCTCAGTCGATGCTGACAGTTTTAACGTCATGACGTCATCCAAAATGGCCGCCAATGACGTCATTTAAGAAATATTGTAATCGCTATATCTCCTGCATTTATTATCGGATTTTGAGATAACTTTAACAGCCTGTATGGAATACGGTTGAGTTGTGCCAAAATGTCTAAAATTGTCATGACGTCATCAAAGATGGCCGCCAGTGACGTCATGATAAAAATATTGTTATCGCTAGATCTCAAAGATGTATGGTCGGATTTGAATGAAACTTTCAAATATTGTAGAGTTCAGGGTCTAGTTGTGCAAGAATGTAAAAACGTGTCTCTATGTAATAATGTCTTGACGTCAGTGACGTCATAATGTTATGAAAACCCGTTTTTTTCACTGATTACATTTTTTGAAGTTGTTTTACTGTATAATCCATCAATATCATTGTCTCAGTCGATGCTGACAGTTTTAACGTCATAACGTCATCCAAAATGGCCGCCAATGACGTCATTTAAGAAATCTTGTAATCATATCATATCTCCTTCATTTAACATCGGAGTCTGATAAAACTTTCACAGTTTGTAGATATCAAAGTCTAGTTGTGCTATAATGTGGAATGTTGTCATGTCATCATCAAAGATGGCCGCCAGTGACGTCATAAATGAACTGTTGTTTTGTCTATATCTTCTCTATCTATTATCGGATTTGAATAAAACTTTCACAGATTGTAGAGTTCAGGGTCCGGTTGTGAAAGAACGTCATACGGTATCCCGACGTCATGACGTCAGTGACGTCAAAATATTCAGAAATTCGTTTTTTTCACTGATTGCATATTCGAAGTTATTTTCGTGATAAATCAATCAGTATCTTCATCTTCGACAACTCTGACAGTTGTGACGTCATGACAGGAAAGCCCGTTTGATCAGGTCTCTGATCAAAATCTAGTTTATACTGTTCTTCTTTATCAATTATTTAATGACATCTCCCTTAAATCATTTTTTTTCGACAGAATTATGCCCCTTTTCATAACACAAACTTGCAACCTCACCTAGCTCATAACTTTGCAAAATATTGACCTGTGGTCAGGAAAGCTTTTATACCTTATCGATTATCCAATGCAGAATTATGGCCCTTTTCATAAAACTAAATATACTCAGTTGCAAAAGAAAGTTGACACTGAGTTTTGTTAAGATTTAATTGTATAAAGTTTTTTAGATAACTTGAGCCGAAGGCTCACAGGTGATCTATTGGGATCACTCTTCGTCCGTCGTCCGTCCGTCCGTCCGTCCGTCTGTCTGTCGTCGTCGTTAACTTTTACCACGTTAAGACGATAGGGCCTTTATTTTTCATCCGATCTTTACCAAACTTTAACTGATTGTTAATATCAACGAAAGCTCTGACAAGTTCGAAAACAAGCCAGATTGGACCAGTGACACTAGAGTTATGGCCCTTGCTATATTTTGCCTCGTTAAGACGATAGGGCCTTCATTTTTCATCCGATTTACCAGATTGTTAATGACAATGAAACTTGGACTAGTTTGAAAACCAGCCAGATTGGACCAGTAACAGCGGAGTTATGACCCTTGAATTAGTTAAAAATGCTATATTTTGCCTCGTTAAGATGATAGGGCCATCATTTTTCATCCGATCTTTACCAAACTTTACCAGATTATTAATAGCAATGAAAGCTCGGACAACTTTGAAAACCAGCCAGATCGGACCAGTAACAGTGGAGTTATGGCCCTTGATTTAGTTGCAACTAATGTTGTATGAGGATACATTCTCTTTCGAGGTCTACCTCTGGTACTTTTGTTTAAAGGGACACTGTCCGTAAGTAAGCAGATAATGAGCATAGCCAAAAAAATGTCTGATTTTTATTCAGTGAAATGTATACATGAAAACATTAGCATAAACCCAGATAAGCCTGTAATAATACATTCGTGAGTTTGAAAAAAATACTTATATTTACTATTTGTAAATAATGTGACCCAATTATTTACATTTTCTGCTGATCACATGACATTCATTAGCGCATTAGTGCTTTTAATGTTGTATCTCTTACGTAATACATCTGGCCCGATAAGCTCTTAGCTAGCTGGACTATTGCGACGTTTGACTATTATTACCCGCGAGTGTCATTTTAGTGTGGGTTACGAGTTACGAGTTCAACCCCGCGAACGGTACTTTGAATTCTGTCAAACAATCTTGGTTTTATTTAGTAAATATTCAATAATGGTTGGTGTGTTATATTTGTCAATGTAATTATTTTGTGTTTTATAAGCTAAAAGTTACAGATATTGTCCCTTTAAATGTATTTTATTTCAAAATGTTTACAATATGTTGGTTATGATGCTATACAGTTTATAGGAAAGGAACGAAAGAAACCAAGTCTTATTAGGCTGATGTGAAAATAAAATATTTTATGTCTGAGAAGTAAAGAAAATGACAAATTCTATACAGTTACAATTTTCATGCAAAACTAAAACATTAACAGGAAGTAGCATATATATATATATATATTGAAAGGAAAAAGAAACATATTGTATGTACACTATGATGCTGTTAATCGAATGGTACATCAGGCGACGTAAGATCTTTCCTTTCTGAAAAAAAACTAAAACAACAAGTAACACAGCAAATAGTATTCATACAAAGTTTCATTATTGACAGAGAACACGTTTGCTGCAAACTTAGGATGCAAAATTTTTCAAACTCTTTACACTGGCTCAATTTTTCAAAGAGAAACTTCAGCATTTATGAATTTCTTGTTACAACGTGTACTGTGATTAAAACGTCTACAACATCACAGTTGTGTCCTTTCTCTAACTGGAATTTCCTTGGAATATATATATTATATGGAATTAAGTGCAGTATATACAATATATAGCGGAAATTCCCGTGTTGTGTTTCTTTTTCCTTTTAGTATGTATATACACTTCTCAACTTTTATAACCGGTCACTTTTCAAAGAATTACATATTTTTTAATAATTGATATTTTCATTTAAAATTTCAACTGGCGTTGTTTAACAAATATCGCTAGCGATTTATAAAACTTAATCTGCCTTGATTGGACTAAAACCTTGTTGATAAACTTGATAAAATATTGGTATATGTTTCGGTGATTTCCAGTTTTTAGTATTCGTGTTTTTTCAATAAAATCTGGGTGACCGATTATAAAAGTTGAGTAGTGTATGCCACAGTCAGACTTTAAAAAAAATTGACATACAGTAGACACATTTTGAAAAAAAAATGTATTCAAAGAATAATTTTCTTTAATTTGAGACCATTAGCAGACGTGCGTTGGAAGAAATTACGATATCTATACAGTTACAAATGAAGAAGCTTAGGTGAAGTTTCAAGTATTTCCTACCAGAAAGAGTAAGTTTTGAATCTCTATGTTATTATGCTTGATTATACAGCACTTGTCTAAGCATTGGAGTATATTTTCAAAATTTAAAACTTGACATAGATAGGTACGGGGAATAAGTATACAGGGAGGAGAAACGGGTTCATAAACACTCTAGTTATCGATTTATGTTGTCACGCTAGAACGCCGCCATTTAATATTTTAACGATACAGGTAAATCGATCATTACATTTGAAAAGTTAAAATTTCAGCGAACATTTCAAATTAGGCAGTTTTTACAGCCTCTTTTTTACGGCTTTCTGTTATAATCAACATCACGAAATTACCTTCTTGACAAAGATAAATATGTCTACTATTCACTTTTTGTTATTATTAATGCCTAATTTAACCCATACTTCATATCTCGTTTGCAATAGCTCCACACCATTTTTAATTTGAAAAATTAAAAATTAAAAATTTTAGCTGATATCTCAAAAGGCACATTTTCATCACCTCTTTTTAGGCTTTATCTTATAATCACCACCATGAAATTACCGTCTTGACAAAGATAAATATGTCTACTATTCACATTTTGTTATTATTAATGCCTAAATAACCCGTTGTCTCGTATCTCGTTTGCAATAGCTATACACTGTCACCATTTTTTATCTGGCGCAGAGTGGCGCCATCTTTGTTACACGGAACCGTCTGGTAAAATGTGCCTTTATACATGCAAACAAATACACGCTCTGTGTCAGAGGACACAATGTGAATAAATAATACTTATGTTTATATTTCGCACCTTTATTGAGTTTGTAAGTGTAATAATTTATAAGAATTTGCTGTTTTTCACACACGCGTGAAACAACCAGAAGTAGTCCTTTTCACGCAGTAGTGAAAAACGCACGACAACATAAAACGGCAAAACGATCCGTTTCTTCTCCCTGTATACTTACTCCCTGGTAGGTAGGTACATGTAGAACAGTACATATTTCTACCCATGTCAAGTTTAAATTTTGAAATTTTGAAAATATTTTTTTATTGCTTTTCTTTCTTTATATGCTCCATCACCCTCTTACAAGGATACTGTTGAAGTGCGTGTCTGTCCAAATTAGTGACAATAAAAGTAAAAGTGTGATAGACAGGACAGTGTGTGAGTGAGATCGATAAAAATGTGACACTGTGTTAATTTACAGGTGGGTGGATAGTAAAAGCAGGGTAAAAACAGTGTTCATCTATGGCATATTATGATTGAGAGAACTACTACAAAATATTTGTAAAAATTACATTTGTATGTATCTGTGTTAGGGAGAGGGGATGGCTATGCCGGGTCATTCATAGTGGCTGCTGAAAGTATGTGGGCATTGAGACGGCTACTAGCCCGTGAAATATTTTATACATAAGAGTTAATCTAGCATCGGCCCTCCTCTGCTCCAGGGTACGCCATCCAAGTTTTTCCTGCATGGCAGTTACAATTTCATATGTAGAGTAGTTTCATCCTAGTTTTCATATTTCTCTTAAAATAATCAAAATGTTTTCTTAAAAGATACTTAGATAAAATGAACTCAGTAGATCTAGTTACTGTAATAAGTTGCATAGAAAACGTGTGACAATAGCCACTCAGTAGTTTATGGGCGATTTCGAAGTCTCGCGAGAACAGGTACCTGTTCGGGATTTATACTTGGAGCATCATGGCGGCCTGTGTTGTCAAGTGAAGCTAACAATTGTCACAGCTTTTTCGGAGTTGATATAAACAGTTTAACCCTTATCAAGTGGCCCATACTTTTTGGAAGTGTTTATTGGCTTAATAATGAGATAATGCCACGGTGAAAAACGCAATGGATATAAAGGATGCCACCACGTCGCTGGCAGATGACTTGAAAGAGTTGACGATCGAGAAATCTGTCACCAAGGCATTAAAGGTATAAAATTGTCACTTGTGAGTGCGTGTTTGCATAAATTAGGAGGCAGAAATCTTCTTGCATCCTACATCGTATTTGTTTAATATATGCAATGATGTCTTGATATAATTACATGCATGCATTTTGGCAACGTCCCAGGTAGGTGGATTCAGCAGTAGCCTGAGTAGGCAGGGGATGGTGAGGGGATGGGGGTGGGATCTCAACCAATTTCTTATTTTTATGGGCTGGGGGATGTGTTGAGTTGCGGGCGTGATCTCAAAACATTTATTAATTTTAGCGGGGGTGGGGGGGGGGGGGGGGGGGGGTTGGTGGCGGGTGGGAGGGGTGGATTGCGGGGCAGTGCAGGGCGTGATCTCAAACCATTTCTTATTTTTTAGACTGAATGTCCAACTCATTGTTAGAAATAAGCTGGAAATTATAAAACTGTCAAGTGCCAGTTCCACGCCGTCTTACAAATTATTGCTGTATATGAATTTTTTTAGACAAATATTTGTGCAAACTTAACTGTTTTTGGAAGACCATTTCTGGTTTGACCTTTACCTCTTGACAATAAAAAAAACCTTCAGGCCAAATAAAATAATAGTTGTGTTTCCTGTTACATTGAAAGAAAAGATAGGGTAGGTAGGTTGGTGAAATCTTTTTTTTTTTGTTTTACTTTTTATTGCCAATTTAGTAGGGTAGGTAGGGATTTTTTTTTTTTGTCCGACAATAAAACTCCTCGTGATATAGAGCAAGTTCACACTCTTTAATATCACCTACTTTGTGACATATTTTGTATAACCTTAATAAATGGTGCTGAAACTGGTGCCGGACAATTCCTGCCTCGAAACTGGTGCCGGACAATTACTGCCTCGTCTTGTGTTCTATATCACTATGTATATTACACATGTTCTATGTATCACTATGTATATTACATTGAAAGGTCAAATATAAATCAAACAAATCGAAGCGCCGTTTTACAAAATTCTTTAATAACTTTAATTTTTGTGAATTCTGTAAATATTTTATTGCCAAGAAAGGTGTGCAAGGATATGCATTTGAACTTAAAAAACTACTATTGCATTTTACAATAATGTGTCATTATGTCAAAGATTCAAAGTTATGAAAGGCTGTTTAATAAGTTGGGGTCCACATCTGTTAAAATTATAAGTTATTGGTGATATTATATATTATAAGTTATTGGTGTTATTATAGTACTAGCTCTCTTATTTTCTGCTTCTTCGGGGTCAGACTGCACCTAGGGTGCATCTATAAACGTCCGTATGTAAAAAAAGAAAAGGCACCAGAAGATGTCAAATAAATGAGACTACCTCAGACAGGCCGTTTCGTAGACTGCGATGACAACATAAATTAATAAAGTCCGTTACTCGACAGGACAAAAATAGTATGTCAACACAAAATATAACAATGCGTAATGTCCGGTAAGTTTTGACTCAGTTTAGGTTGTGGGGCGCATCTTTAAAAAAAATACAAAAGCATTTTCAGGTTGCGTTAGGGTAGGTGGTAGTTTATCGACTGTATGAAAAGAACTGATAGTAGATCTACTAAGTTTAATAGCAAAACTACAACAGGTGTTGAAAAATAGCGTCATTACGGTATGCTTCTCATGAGATAGACGCGCTCGTTTACAGAATACAAAATAAGAGTTGGCGCACTGACACACCCACCTGCAGTTACATGTATATAATAACAGTTGCGAGGATATTTGTTTTAAATTGCTACATTTCTGATTAATACTGATCAGTGGGATATATAACAGGTAGTATGAACTTTATCAAACAATGAGCACATGGGTCGTCTGCAGCCGGAATGTCACAAAATATAATGTTAACTCGGCGACCTTAATTTTGATCATATGCATAACAAATGGAGCATTTGCGACGTGGTGGACTATTGCAATTGTAAGTTTTGCATACAAACCTTCTCCAAAACAATTTATGCGGATGCAATAAAGGAAATACATCCAACTGCATGGCACGGAATAGGCTCTGGCGCGGAATGGGCCAAATGACTGAATCACATTGATGAAGCAAATACAAACTGTAATGCTGTTTGAGCTATGAAACTTAGCTGCAGTAGGGGTGAGATATCAGTACACAAATTACAAATTACAAATTATTATTTCCAATTTAGTAAAACAGTCATGGCTATTAATGAATTCTTATAATTCTCAAGGGATTCCCTAATTGCTGTCTGGTACCACGGCTTGACCTAGTGGTATATAACATTTGACTGAAAGATTGTTACAAGCAATGTTGAACCCCATACATAGTTCCTGTCTGCTGATTTTAAGCAGTCTGCTTTGCCATAAGCCAAAAATATTTTGGTATGAAATACATTTTTTTTAAATATCTTTTATTCTACCCAAATTTTAATTGAACATCATTTGACTTTACAAATAGTACAGTTCCATACATCCTAAAACAATTTTTGAGGAGTGGGTAGGGTAAAACGTTGCTTAGTTGCATGGAAAAATTGAGTGTTGGTTAGCAGCATTTGTTTGTTAAGTTCTAAAGAGAACATTTTGAATTGAAATTATTACAGAAATTTAATGATACATGTATTTTCAAATTTTATTTTTTAAAGTATTAGAAAATAAGGGACTTATATATATAGGCACAATCACTTAACAGTTCAAACAGAATGGAAAGTTCCAACACTAAATGAAGTAGGTGATAGGTCCACATTCAAATAAATACAAGACGCACTAGTTCATAAATCACTTCACCCAGCTTAAAAAAATAATTAAGGCAGCCAAAAACTGTGAACACTTACTCTGTATATTTCACTCCTGCGTGGCTAAAGCTGTCGAAAAGTGTAAACACAGATCAATAATGGCTCTTTATATGCTTCTGTTTGCCATATATTTTAGCAGACTTTTATCTGACTGTAATTTAAAGTGTTTCAAATGAGTTACTATTACTGATGTTTAATAAAAGCCGTTGAATTGCTTTTTGTAGATGAAAATCATTTAGCAAGTTGTTTATATTTTCGTTGTTTTGATCTTGTATTGATAAAAGGTTCTGTATTCTGCAATAATCAATATGTTAATTACCATGAATATTTCAGATGTATTCAGGAAATTGCAACTATTGCGAAATTGTTTACTGTATTTCCCCGTTTGTGAAACCAGGTGTTTTTGTGTGTTTTAACATCCTGCATTGAAATGACATTGTATAGGCTTTAAAGGGACACGCATCTTTCTTGAATTATTTATCACCCGTTAATTGTGTACCTCTGATGTATTATATAATGTCTGGGTAGCGGCTGTAGAATATCTTTCTTCGAGAAATCTGTTGCCTCAGAACTCCTAAATTCAGAAAAGGTCAGAGCCGCAGATGTTAATTAATGAAAATAAGGTTACGATATCACATTTCTGTTTTCAGTCGTCAGAAGAATTAGAGCAACTCACTGTCGATGAACAACTCAGTGATATTGAACGAGCTGTATACCTTCTCAGGTAAGACCTTTTTTGTCATATTTTAAAGTTACATTTTCAGCAAAACTACAAGATTTTTTTAAGCTGTTTTTGTTGTGCGTGTTGTTGGTTTTTTTTGCAGTAAAAAAGTATTTTCAGGAAATCTTCAAGCTTTTTGCATGTATGCAGGTAACGACCATGTTCAGCAAATTTGCCAAGTGCCGGTGTACACTTTTAATATTCTTATTGCACATGTATTTGTGCTATAGTCTTTTTTCATTGGCCTTAAAATGGAATAGAAGATTTGTCTAAAATCCTCATGATTGGCTATATTGTAGCTCTATAGTTGTTGCCGTTCCCAAAAACAGTTAAATTAAAGCAGCAATTTGGCAGTTCTAGAGCTTTCACAAATGCTCTGTTAACAGCTATATAAAAATGTCTTGTTTCCATGACTTGGTCAAATTTAGCTCAACAATTTGTGTTGTCCTATAGGCTATAATATTGCAACTTTGGCGCCAGCACCAATGCGGTGTATACGGTAATACTAAGACTTAGAGCATTCATGCATCAGTTCATGTCTTTTTATTGCAATATGAATGACCTCCCCTTGTTTATACTCTCATCATCCTCTGCAACATTCTCTTCTATCAATGATGAACTAATTTTTCTGGAGTCGTCAGTTTTGTATATATAAGGCATGATATAATATGGATTGTTGTGGATTGTTAACAAAGCAAATCTATAATATTGACCAAATATTCCATTTTGTTTGTACTTGCCTGTATTATGCAGGAGTCAATAACTATATTTACCTAAGGGATTTTGTACCAGCCAACATTGCCAAATCAAATTTTTGATTGAAAAACATGTTTGTTCTTACACTGCAGGGAATGGCTCCTTCATGG